>JAXQJV010000219.1:0-27155 GCA_037042255.1 Penicillium sp. PG106-07D | reverse complement strand
TCAAAGTCATAATCAAGGGATCCATGCTATCATCACCATGTTTTATGAAAAAGTAGCATAAATTTGGCTTTTCAAGATCTCCTTTAACCGGGCTTCTTGAGATTTGCCCTTGACAATGCACTTGAAGAAAGGTCGAAATTGTTTTTACAGATCATTGTTCATTATCTACCTAGAAAAGACATCTTCTACATCTCAGCCAGTCAACGAGGTATAACCTCGTAAACATACCCCGTGCCCTCGTCTTCCCACCCTCCCTTTAAGAGGGTGACAGTTTCCACCCTAAACATCACAAGTAATCTTGGTCAGATCATCAAACTTTTCATCATCAGCCTTGAAATCCTTCCCGATAGTGTCAAGATCATCATCCTTGAGCGCGCGACGCGCAGCAGCCGCCTTCGCAAAGTCCTCGTCATTTCTAAGTGCACCACCCGCGACCAAGCCCAAGAGAACCATGGGGGCGGAAGACGGGTCGGAAACAATACTCTGAATGCCAAGGGCAACATTTCCCGCAGCAGCGACGGTTCCAAAGACGCCATCGAGGATTTCCAGTTCCGGGGTGATGTCGTCAAGGAAAGGGACGAAGGCGAAGGCAATGCCCAGAATCTCGAGAATCAGTTTGATTTTGTCCTCCTTGGCCTGTTTCTCGCCAATCTCTTTGACATTGGCCATGGAGGCGACGGCCTGCTGGGGCATGAAGACGGGGAGTGAGAACGTTTGGAGTAAGTCCTGGGAGGAACCGTTCCAGCCGCCGAGGTTGAGTTGGATGCTTTGGGCCATGATGTTGTTCTTGAGCTTTTTCACGGAGGGCAGAGCGGCAGTGATGATGTCCTTGGGGTTTGAGACGTCGATCTTGTCGGAACTGACGGCCTGGGGAATGCTGACGTAGCGGTAGTCGGAGCCTGAGGAGCATTCGTCGGCGGGGCAGTGGCCGATCTGGTGAACAGGGCCGCCCGTATTACCGAACGTCACCCAGGTCTTGTTGATGCCGTAGGTCGATGCGAGCTCGCTATAGAATCCGTCCGCGTCTTTCAGGGTGTACGTCATGGTGTACGACGTCGCGGCCGCAAGTTGGGAGTATGAGAAGGGGCATCGCTGGGTCGAGGTCGGCCCGTAGCCCGAGCACGTACAGTCGAAATACTTGTTGCCGGCACCACCTTGGGGTTGGCTTGGGGTGGAGTCAGCCATGAATTCGCTGAGAGCATCAGGAACCATTTCCCGGACATATTCCTGGTAGTATCCGAAGTACTTGTCGTAATCCACGTTGGTGAAGGTGTAATTGGCCACGGTGTTGTTCAGGGTGTAATAGAGGGTGCCCAGGCCATAGTAGGGCATGCACTGGTCTGGATAAGCAGACGCAGCCGAGCTGAGATCGTCTAGTGTGGTGTATGTCTGGCTCAAATCGCATTTCCAGCTCGACAGGCACGCAGAATCGGTGGAGTTGTCATCGCACGAGAGGACCTGTGGCTGGTAGTCATCCAGGTAGCCTGCCAGAGCGCTCCAGAAGGGATGTCCAAGGCCTTGGGTGTTGTCCTTGGCCAGAATGATGTCGTTGTCCGCCGAGTTGCTGATCATCTCCACAGATCCAATGGTGATCAGGTTCCAGAAATAGAGGCCCCTCTTCCTTACCTGACTGACAGGCCACTACCCTGACAAGTAGTCTCTTTACAGCGCGAGCCCCCTGATAGGGGACCGATCTCTCCCCGATCCGATGTCCCCGAATAAAAGTAGGAATAGCCTTATAAACGTAGGAGGGAAGTATGCTATTGAAGAAAACTTATAATAATTATTTCCCCTTCCTAGGAAGCTTACCCTTAAGCGGGAAGTAGAACTAGGGGTTAAGCACCGAATCAGAGGGGTCTAGGATAAATTTAAACCTAAATAAAGAAAAGAGGGACTAGGTAGGTAGCGATAGTAGGGAGCGTTTCTTTATCCTCTAGCGATATAAATTAAGCGAGATATTTAGCGAACTTCTATCTTCCGTAAATCCCCTAAGTTAACTACGAATTGATATCCCCTTGGCCTTATTACGAGAAGACTTCCCTTCCTTTCTTTAACACGATACCTTGTACTACTTGTCGCTATACTACTACTTATCCTACTACTCGCGCGATCCTAGTAACGCTAATTAAGGCCCGTCGCTTCTTTGAATCGCCAAGCCCTGTGGCTCGCGCTTAGCGGCTTAGCGATGATCATGGGTCTTGGGTTGTGTGTTCCACCTGATTCTTCCCCATTTTGTTCTTCTCTGTTATCTGTCTTCCTTGATGTTTCCTTTCTTCTCTTAGAGCACGATGGCGCTTGATATCGTCTGGAATTCTTACAACAGGTGCCGCTCTCGACGTATTTGATATCTCCGTTTGATGTGTTATTTTATGACGTTCTTCACTATAGAGATTGATCATGGGAAATTGGATGTGCTTGCATCTATCAAAACTGAAAATCCCAAAGTTCATCAGATCCCTCTAGTATGCCTTGTTCATGCCCAAGGCGGATGCGGAGGAGGCTGTGTATACTTCGCGCGTCGGGATCATCGTTGATCCGCAGGGCGGCTTTTATTGCATCACCAAGCTGCCTGAACCACCTCGCAACTATTTAACCGCTCTTCCTCCCAGCAACTTTGCTCGCCGCAAGAGGACACACAGATAATACAGATTTCTTACCCACGCGATGGCAGGAACAAATTCACTTTCCTCGGACAATGTCCTGGAACTCGCAGTCAAAGCACTCGGCAGCGGGCAGCCAAGCCTCCAGACCCCGTTCGAAGCTGTGGCTCTCATCGGCCATGCCTGTATGGCAGCGGTCGACTTTCGATTAGTGGGACTTGGAGAGGAACACAACCTAGGTCATTTCTCTTCTTATAACAAACCCAAAACGAGTAACCGTTCATGGCTGATGGTATGACAGACTTATCAACAGTAACCCCCGCACTCCCCACCGAATGGAACGTCAACTCCACATTTGCCTTCCGATATGCGCACGCACAGTCATCAATGCAATACTTGCTGAAAGTGAGCCGTCTCGGAAATAATGCGGTAATCTTCGCTCTCGCGCTGGGCGATGACCGCACCAGCTCGTTCGACATCCCCGCCAAAGACTACATCTCCGCATCCGCCCTCCCACTCTCACAAACCGAAAACCTCACCGGTGCCCTCCGTGATGTATTCATCTCCCCATCCCGGCTAAGCGACCTGATCGGGCTATTTAAGATCAACGTGATCCAGAAGCTCGCGCCGGGACTCTATAAGGAAGGTTATGAAGATCAGGCTCAGGTCCCCCGGGAGCAACCCGAGGAATCACGCCTGCGCGATCGCCTGCGCGATGACTCCCTCCCTCAACCTGCGCGTCCGTATCCATACGAAGATCCTCTGGCTAATGCGCCCCGCCAACCGAACCCGCCTGGTGACTTTGCCCCTCCCGGATTCGAGGATGAGTTTGAGATCAACCGACCTCCGCGAGGGTTCCCTCCGGGCTTCCCTGGCGGCCGGAGTCCCTGGAACATTGGAGAACGGGACCTCTACCCTGCTGGTCTCTGGCCTAATGATCCACTGCGGGGGACGATGGGACCGGGCTTTGGCAGCGGTGGCGGAATGCATCCCACCTTCGATGATCCCCTCTTCGGAGGTACAGGGGGTGCGGGTCAGGGATATGACCCTCGCCAACCCCCTGGAGCACGCTATGACCCGCCCGGGCCATTTGGACCTCCCTCTGGCCGTGGTCATGGATTTGGTGGAGGTGGTTTCGGCGGTTTCGGCGGCGACATCATCTGATGTGGTCCAGTCGAAGGCAAAATAGCTACTGAAATTGACGATTTATGACTGCGACGATAGTATCATGGAACTTGGCTAGAGATCTCTCTTCTTGACAAATGTATTATTACCATCAAATTTTGAATATCATTAAGCTTCATAAAGCCCACACATTGCATCCTTCATAGTACCTAGTCCCTTCTCACTTTGTTTCAAACTTGCTCTCCGTCTTCAACCAAGTCGCGAAGTCCTTCAGACCGGGATGAATCTTCCTAACTTCCTCAATATCCGCCGCAAACCCTTCATCATGGAACCACCTGAACATGTACCCGAAGTCCTTGACCATAGCCATCATACCCGCACACAAGAAGGCAAACGTAGTCGGAATTTTTTGCCCGGTCTTCTCCTTGAAGATTTGCGCGAACTGGTCAAATGTCAACTCATCGCCCGCCAGCGAGATCGCCCGACCCTTGTAGTCTCTCGCATTCAAAAAGACCACCGCCGCGACCTCGCCGATATCACTGACCCCGATCATCTGCAACGGTTTCCCCTTCAACGAGGTCTTGAAACACGTTGCAAAGACCTTGCCCATAAAGTCGGGTGTGAGGTTATCGTAGAACGCTGTCGGGCGCAAGATAGTCCAGTCCATCTGGCCGTCTTTGGTTCGTTCGATGAGATGCTGCTCGATGTGATGTTTGTGGATGAAGTGGGGGATGTTGGTGGGGTTGTCGAGGGACTTTGCGCCGTGGCGGTCGACGGAGGTGTAGATGAAGTGCTTGACGCCGTTTTTGAGTGCTTCGTCGATGAGGTTTTTGCCTTGGAGGTCTTCGGGAGATTTGTTTCCGATTGCGGCCTGTACATAATTATCAGTATCCCATAAACAAATAGATAAAGAGTAATAGGATAGGTAATTAGGAAAGACAATCATACCTGAACGCTAAATACACCCCAGATGGGCTGTGATGTTTTACTCTGTGCGTTCTTGAAGATCTCACTCGGATGGTCCAAGTCACCCTGGACTAGGGTGATGTTCTTCGAGAGCTTGACAAGCTTTTGCGCAGAGGGCGATTCCGTATTGCGAGTGACGGCGAGAATCTGGAAGGGAGCATTCTTCTGAATGAGGTTTTGGATCAAAGCACCGCCTTGTTTGCCAGTGGCACCGGTGACGAGAATAGAAGCCATTGTGGAGATGCTGGTCATTCAAGGTTGGGAGTTGATGGGAGGGTGATCTTGTATAGGCAAGTTCAGTGTATACTGAGTTGATTGATCATAGAGAAAAATGAAGAGGTGGGTCGAGATGAACTTCATCTTTATATAATTTCTCTCATGGCCTCAATCCGCCCATTCTTCGGTAAACGTGTCCATCTGATTCAGCGCTGGTATTTCGGCTCCGGCTGACAAAAGCGAATGACAGAGGGAAGACCGCGATCCAGAACTGCATCCAAGAAGATTCTGCCAGAGGCTGGAGACCAACAGTAAACTTCGGTTAGTACTAAATTTATTAACTACTACTTAGGTTAAAAGTAAGAGCGAAAAGCAAGTTTGCACTTTTAGTGTCGGCGCCGGAATCAACCTGACGCCGAAGCCCGTGCCGTGTTGATAAGCAGCCTTAAGTTTTTAACGGGGCCACTCCCTGGACCCACACAAAGAAGATGGAAGGCTAAACTTTATCGAAGCTTCCACGAGGATCAGATCATCTGAGGCTTGGGAGTCAATGATAACAAGCAATGGAGTATAACTATTGATAATAATATGTAAGAATGCCATCAGAGGTGGTCGTGATCCACGACGTTGATGTACTCTAGACCTAGTCTTGTGGCTCTGTGGTCTGGTACGAGCCTTGTTAATCTGGATTAAGTCAACACTCATATTGCGAACGATATCTCTGTACATTTCCATCGTCAGGCTATCCGATTTACGGTCGAGTAGACCACCGGCACTTATTTCCAGCGGTTGAGAAGCCCATATGGATGGAATGTGAGTGGAGCTAGCCGTGTAAGACGCGGGCGATTGGTGAGAACGGCTCGCACTGTGGCTCGCAGACACCTTAGTAGCCCGCTTGGCAGTGACACGGTCCATGAGATGAGAGAGTTGCTTCCATTGAGAGAACCTATCCTAGTGGGGGTCCATCTTGCTGCTTCTGCTGAAACATCAGGTTCCAATCTTCCATGCCCGCTCGGTGGCTGGAGACGCTGGCCGGACAAATATCTCGGAGAGAACGAATGCAAACGATGCCATTGCCGATGCATCTCGAACAACCAAGACCAGTGGGGTATCTGGTCGCTGCTTTCAAGTAGATTCGTAAACTCAAGAATCTCGATGGCGGTCTGAAAAAGTATCTCCCGCCGTTGCTGCCACAGATCCGAGCTCAGACCATCAGATCGATGAGTGAAAAATGAGCCACCAACCATGATTGGGCTAGGGCAATTTAAGTGACAGTGGCCACGGCCCATTAAATGGGAGGCTGAGATCACAGAATTTTCAGTTGTTTGTTCTCGATGAAAGCGCTCAAATCAGCGAGTGCCCTAGTTGCCTCCTCGACCGACCGTCGCTGGGCGCCAAGTCCTTGCTGGCACTATTCTTTGAGCAAGCAACCTAAATGTCATCTCGCAAAAGCCAGATCTCTCCTGGAAAAAAGCAGTTGCTTCGTGGGATATCCATTTATCATCGTTAATATTGAGCGGGAACTCAGTATCGTAAGCTCCTCCTTAGATTTGTAGGCTCTTTACTTAGTATTCAGAAGCATGCGAATCCAGCAAGTAAACGTACCACCAAAGACGCCGTCACATTTCAGTTTCAAAATGACTAGTCCCAAGGTTCACATCATCGCGGTGCAAACCCAGTACCTGCGCGAGTCTGTACAGCGAGGCTGTCATGGCCCAGACGAAGCGCATATCGTCCTATCGCCACGTAACTATCAAAAAGAGAACCGTGGCTTGTGTGCAGAAAATCAGATCTCGATAGAGCCTGTAACCTCGGATTAAGCCTGTATATAGACTCTGATGGAATCCGAAGTCGTGGATTTTAAAATTCAATAGCCACGGTTTCTCAAAGAGGAATTTCGCTCACCAATATCCCCTTTCTGTGATACATTCGAAGCATCAAGGATCTTCAATGACTTCCACTCTTGCTATTACTGAGGTGGTATCGTTGGCAAATTTGCGAAAAGATTCGTATCTTATATCTTGAAACGCTCGGATGTCGCTACTCGCGGCTACTGCCGCAGTCCGAGCAAGGTTTCGGATGCCATCGCCTCCTCTTCTCGAGTGACTTTCATCAAGAGCGATGTATTTGACTATAATGCTATTTGTACCTTTGTCAATATCTGCGACGTCGTCGTATGCTGCTATTTTGGTAATGACAACCTGATGGTTAACGGCCAAAAGGCCTTGATCGATGGGTGAGAAGAATGTCATGTTCCCGGCTATATGCCCAGTGACTGGGCATTGGAGTATACCAAGTTGAAGTTAGGCGAGCTCTTTTCCAAATATCCCACAATTTATGTCAAGGGCTATCTGGATAGAAAGAAAGTTCAAGACATGGCATATTTTCATCGGTGGATTTATGGAACCGAATTTCAGTCCTTTTTCCAACATTTTCGATCCAAGCAGCAATGCCTTCCGGCATTGGGGCAACGGCGACGAGGTAATGGAAGGAACCACCTATAATAATGCTGCAATCACTTTGAATCCCAAGGCAACTGGAATTGTCCAATGTAAGATGCCTTCCCGAGGTTGTATTGCTTCAGCATTTGCTAATGAGCGTCAACAGTCCTTGGTGGTCGCACCAATATCCAGAATTTGCCACGATCAGTTGAGAAAATCTATGGAGTCGAGCCAACTCTTCAAAGCCGTGGTTTTCTGGAAGACCTGCAAAAGATGATGCATGAGCTTCTCAAAAGAATCCCCGCCGATACCAACAATTACATGTCTACGTGAGTGACTTGCTCATTCCTCGACCCTATCAAACTTGACAACCAAGCTAAATAGGTATGTATTACCATAGGTTTTTCTACTACTACTGGAATAATAGCCCGGGAACTGAGCTGGAGACCTCGTGGCACCCCGAGGTCAAGTCCGTTGGCAGAAAATCTTTTATGGCCTAGTGGTCTCTTGAGTAGCTACCCACTGGTTTTTTTTCCTTTTCTTTGCATTGACTGCTCAGGACCATCACTGATCTACGCTTTGGCTTTGTCTTTGTTGCTGGTTGCCAACGGAGCATTTCATATAATAAGGTAGATGTTAATCAAAGCCTAGGCCATTCAGCTACCTTCTTCATGCATAGCAAGTAGAAATTGAGCCAGATTCTGGAACCCTCCGCGCGATTCCCATCAGCATCGACCCGGGCTTCCGTGTGCGTCCCTACAACTTGGCTGTTCTCGTGGAACGTAAGTCTTCCTAATACTTTCCCAGTTCTTTAACGGGTTGTGCGTCTGACACCTATATTTCACTCTGATGCAGAGCCCCCACACTGTCACTCGTCACGAGGTGGCCTAGTTCTTTGGACGGAATGCCCGCCGCGCGGATGGGTTTCTCTCCTCATTGTCATGGAACGTCCCACGCCAGAAAGACCATGGATTGCTATGTGGAGCTCAAACGTACTAATACTATGGATCAAACCACTCCAGTAACTTACTACTCCTGGATTGACTTTGCAAGTCTGCGAGACCTCTACGAATAGAGGAGGCTCTTGGCATTTTGTAATGTAATTCGATTGCCCCGTGGCTATATGGGTCAATTAGACACACTTCGTGATAGTCTGTTGTCATATATCTCTAAGATGAGATGATTGATCATTGAGCTTTAGAACTCTATCCATGTTCATAGTTGCCCATGTTGATCGATAGCTGTGACGTCACGTGCTTTGGCTAACTATAGTTCCATGTGGCGCAGTCTGCCCGCAAGTGTGGCGCATGAGGTGGCGAAGCTCACCTCCCAACTTGGCAAACCTGCCTGACCTTCCCGCAACTCCCATCTCTTCTCCCTTTCCTGCTTTGTGCTTCCCCCTCCACTTCTGTCTCCTCATCTCGAATCCTGGAGGTGTTTCTGGGAAAATTCGACAACCCCTGTGAATTGCGCTTCTTTTGATCCTTCCCCCCCTTCAGCCTCCGCTATTACGATCCCTGGACGAAAACTCGGTGACCATCTCTCACGAGACCGCCCCTCCTCTCTCAGCTGGCCCCTCCTCCCTGTTTACCCCAGCTGTGCCCACCATGGATAACAACATGGAAATCGATACAGCGCGGTCACCTGAACCACACAATCTCTCGCCAACGACCGACCCCGGTTCCATACCGACCTTGGATGGTTGGATTGAGAGTTTGATGACGTGCAAGCAACTAGCGGAGGAGGATGTGCGCCGGCTGTGTGATCGGGTGGGTATCTTCATTGGACGCAGCACAGAGCTTTGAGAATTGACGTGTTCTTTGCACTTCAGGCCCGAGAGGTTTTGCAGGAAGAGTCCAACGTCCAGCCAGTGGTATGTTTATTATGATTGCCCACTCCGGTCGGGGAGACTCCAGCCTACGGGGGAGCGCCGCTAACGACTCCAAAACAGAAATGCCCAGTCACAGTTTGTGGTGATATACACGGCCAGTTCCACGATCTAATGGAGCTGTTCCGGATCGGTGGTCCCAACCCCGATACAAACTATCTTTTCATGGGTAAGTTGTCGCAGCTTTCCTATCGGTCGGGAGGAGGAGCAAAGTGGGGCCAAGCTTGTGTGCTGCTTGCTGAACGCCCACGCCAAAACAACAATCATTCTAACTGGAAATCTGGTATTGCTGCAGGTGATTACGTCGACCGAGGCTACTATTCAGTCGAGACTGTGACCCTTTTGGTCTGCCTGAAGATTCGTTACCCCCAGCGTATTACCATCCTCCGTGGCAACCACGAGTCCCGTCAGATCACTCAGGTCTATGGTTTCTACGACGAGTGCCTGCGGAAATATGGCAACGCCAACGTTTGGAAATACTTTACCGACCTCTTCGATTACCTCCCCCTCACTGCTCTCATCGAAAACCAGATCTTCTGTCTGCACGGTGGACTGAGCCCTTCGATCGACACTCTTGACAACATCCGATCCCTTGACCGTATCCAAGAAGTGCCCCACGAGGGTCCCATGTGTGATCTGCTTTGGAGTGATCCTGATGATCGTTGCGGTTGGGGAATTTCTCCTCGAGGTGCGGGTTACACCTTCGGACAGGACATTTCGGAAGCTTTCAACCACAACAACGGCTTGACTCTGGTTGCACGAGCACACCAACTGGTGATGGAGGGATACAACTGGTCCCAGGATCGGAACGTGGTGACAATCTTCTCAGGTATGTTTCGACATGGAATCAAAGCGGGAGTTTAGTCGAGCTTGTTGGGATTCAATGCTAATCTGCTATTCTTTACAGCCCCCAACTATTGTTACCGCTGCGGCAACCAGGCCGCCATTATGGAGATTGATGAGCATCTGAAGTACACATTGTAAGTCGTTCTTCGTCCTCTGGCTCCCTTCTCGCCATCCATTCAATCTCGATGGAACTTGTCCATGCTGACTTTGCGCCTTCTCTAGTCTACAATTTGACCCTTGCCCCCGAGCAGGAGAACCCATGGTATCGCGGCGTACCCCAGACTATTTCCTGTGATAGATTTCATCGTTGTCCTTCAAGAGGCTACTGGGTTAGCAAAGGGAGGGATATGCATCTGAACAAGGCTTTCGCTGCCGACTTAATTCTGTATGGTGTTGTTCCTGGATGTCTGTTGATACCAATCATGAAAATAAAAGACCCTTTGCGAGATCTATATTTGGGGTTTTCTCCTTTTGGGTTAGGAGTTTAGAGTGGTGGAAGATCGGCTCATCAGGCCAAGATGTGCCATGTCCTTGAGCTCCAACTTGAGACAATGTGATGGGTTTCCGGTGGTAGAGGTAGACTGGATCACTGCGTCTGGCGTCTGTTATGTTGACGTCTGGGCCGCGGATTGATTCTATCTCCATGCCTCTGGGTCTCTTGGTGATATAAAGGGCTTCCTATGCTTCACCAACAACTATCCCTATGCCCATTCAATGTGAGAAGTGACGAGAAATGTTATGTACAGATCAGGCCTAGACAGATTCAGAGGAGAGAACCGGTTTATTATCATGACATTAAACTATTATCTTACAAGTGCAGTCTATCCATGGAGGGTATCTCTAACCATATATGCACCACTTTTCTATCTCCAAACCCCCGAAGCAGCAACACTACAGCCGGCTGCTACCACTCTCAGCATCTTTCTCCGCCTCGTCCTGTTGAATCGGCTCGACCGCGTCATTCTTCTCAGCACCCTCATCTCCACGATAATGTCGCACCTTGGAGCTGCCATTCGGGACATGGAATCGCTGATCCACACGACCGAACAAGAAGATAATCACAACCGACAGATCAAGCCCAAAGTCAAAGATGTAGAAACAAGCCTTGTGCATGTAAGCAGGCGGGTCATAGATTGGACGAGGCGGCATCCAGCTCGTTCCCGCGCGGTACGAAGCACCAAGACACAGCAAAGTGCCAGCCACGAAGACGATCAGCCCCTTAGTCCGCCACGAACCCGAACCAAACGGCACAACCTTCTTCTCATCTGCAAGAAGCATCACCAAGGACACAATAGGCAGAGGCAAGAACGAGATGATCGCGAAATACGTCACGCCATAGAGTTGAATATCCCGATCAATGCGATGCGTGTTCGCATTAAGCGTATACGAACTCTGCACCACCACGACAATAACCATAACAATCGAAATAACCACCAACACATAAAGTGCCTTGAACGCCACCGATACAGGCCTCGACCACCCGAACGCCGGGAACGCAGCGCGCATCATGCGCTGCGCATAGAGCAGATTCAGCACGAAGAGGAGCAGCACGCCGGCGGCGACGAAGATCTGCGCTGCGATTGCGACGCGCACGTTCTTCGGGCGGCAGGCCCAGACTATGCGCATGATGTTTGCGACAACGCGGGACATGCAGAAGCCGAAAGTTGCGGCGGAGGGGATGAATTTGTGGCCGCGGGCGAGGTTGCGGCGGAAGAGGACCATGTGGCTGATGCCGAAGCCGAGGAATAAGACGAGGAAGACGGAGCAGATGGGGACGTCGACGGATTTGGTGGGAAGGCCGCCTAGGGAGGCAATTACTGAAGCGTAGGGGCCTCCCATTGTGACGGTGGTGGAGGGGAGGGTTGAGGAAGATCACAGGTTCGTGTATTGGAGGGGAGGCGATATAGCGTTGCAAGCTATTGAAGGCATGTGCCTGGGCAATTGTGATATTGATGTATTCTGGTAGGGAAAAAGAAGATACCAAGACTTATGAGGTCCCTGCAGGGCTATATAGCAGGCCAGTTGTCTGCAGAACACATGGCATATCGGCTGCAAGGGTCCGTGACTGGATCTAGCGGAGACCGAAGACAGCGAGAGAGACACAAGGATCAGGTCCGAGCTGATCGATCGGCCGCGTGAGCTTTGACTGGTCCCATGGGATTGGACCGATTGGGCTTCGAAGCTCGCGTTTATAAAAACTCCGGCGTGGACGCCCATCCCATGTCCGACAAGTATCCACTAACCTAACCCTTTGACACTACTAGAGCCTAGAAAATTCGAGAGATGGAGCTAGCTAGAGCCTAGCACTGAGGGAATGTCAATAGTGCTCTTTCCAGGTCTTGTTCGCTACGTCTTTGAATTCCACCTCAAAGCTCAACTTTCAAGTTTGAATCTCCACTCTCTACCTGACAACACCATAACAATGCCACATATAACATCATGGTACATCTCCCTAGAGAGAATCATTATGAAATACGACCATTCGAGTCATGATACTATCACCCCGTATACGGGGCTCTGTCTAGTATCATACCTTGTCAATCAAAATCCAATCGAGTTCTCAGATGTTAAAAGTCGGCGTCGGCGCTTGTTCTCGCACCCGGTGGGAACGGAGGCCGAAGCGCCGACTGGCCGAGTGGATCCTCTCGAAGTTAAAGTTGGCTGGGGAGATTCGATCAAATTGGATGACAACAAAGTCCGAGTTGCATTTAAAATAGAAGAAGTAATAAGAGGAGAAAGCGGAGAAAGCTCGCCTGACTTTGCTTTTGCTGATATCTGTTTTCGGCTCGGAGAAACTTTTGTTTGTCTACATCACCGCCGTTGCAGGCCAAGGAGCTGCTCGTCAGCAAGGACAAAACCAAATGCCTAAGCATTTTCAACTTGGAGATCTTGAGATGATACACTCTCTAAACAGGGCTAATCGCTGATAACATGAACTGCCCGCGACCACTGACCCCTACTAATCATACAGACAAGCCCTTCACCTTCTTCGCCAAAATCTCCTCCACCTCCTTTGCATGCTTGGAAAAGTTATCCACAAGGTCGTCCCACATCTTCGGTTCATGCTCATGCTTCTTATTACTGGTCCACGCATACTCCGTAATCGTGAATGGCCGACTGGATTCGAACATGATCGCGATCGAGCCCTCGGAGATTTTCATCACGGGTGGCGCTTCAGCACTTGCCGCCTTAAACTCTTCATAAGCCACGCCGTGGGGCACCACTGAGAGGGGATATAGTCAGTATGATGCAAGCTCTGGTGGATATTGGGGCCTGATATAGGCTCGGATGTGACATACTTCCACATTCAAAGGACACGCTGCCCGGCTTAAAGGCGTCGGAGCGGCCGCCGTATTCGCCGTAGATGAGGCCCATCAATTCGGAGGCCACATTGCGGTGGTAGTATGGGGGACGGTAGGTGTCTACCCGAGTCAGTTAGTGATCTGAGATCTTCTCTTTAGGTCATAATGGCAATCATACGAGATGCAACGTCCCATCGTGGGGAGAAGGTCAACAAGTCGGCCAACGGCGCAGTCAAGTCGCGCGACTTGGCAGTAAGGACACAAAAAATGGACGGGTCGATGTGATCGACGGAAATTGAGCCCACGTTAACAAACTTGGTGAGATCATATTTATAAGGGACCTGAGGCGAGGTTAGCAACCAGTTGACTGATTGATCCATGTCAATGTCTAGCGACATACGTAATTTCCATGCCAAGCCACGACATCAAAAGGACTGTGGTTCTGCGTGCTCTTGAAGAACTTGCCACCAAGCTTGTAGACAATCTCCCAAGGCTCCTGGGAAATCTCATACTGCGCGGTGGGACTCAGGAAGTCGCGCGCATTAGCCAGACCATTGGCACCCAGGGGCCCAAGCTCCGGGAGTTCGAAGCAGGTACCCCAAACTTCAAGAATATAGCCACGCGATGGCCCGTCCGGCACTTCCACGCGGAAGCGCAGGCCACGCTGTATAACAACGATCTCGCCGGGTTGCACAAACAGGGGTCCGAACTCGGTCTGAATATCGAGTGCCCCTTGCTGGGGAACGATGAGGAACTCTCCGTCCGAGTTGACAAAGGCCTTCTTCTTCATGCTGGTATTAGCGACGTAGACGTGTGTCGCGAGGCCCTCACGCAGCGTCGGATCACCCGAGCCGGCGACAGTCTTGAGACCAGATACAAAGTCAACTTCTTCATTATCGGGGATGTCAAAGGGATGCCATGCGAGCTGGGTGGGGGAGACGTGAATGCGAGGGTTCATAGGCAGGAAGTTAGATTCGGTGTCTTGGTTGTCAGGGAGCTCTGTCTGAGGGGTTGTCAGATTCATTCCTGTGCTGAGCGGGTGGTATAGGCAAAGAGCAGTGCATACAAATCCTTGATGCGCGACTGCAGGACGGGCACGGTACAGCCACGCCTTTTTATTCGCATGTCTCGGAGCCACAAACGCCGTCGCAGTGATTTGTTCAGCGTAGAGGCCGAAACGAACATTGCGCGGACTGTTCTGGCCACGGGGAATAGTTCCAGGGACTGCTTCTGATTCAAAACTATTGTTCATCAGCCAATTGCATCGCTGGTTGCACGACCCTCATACATACGAGTTTCCAAACCCAGCTTGGTACTAGAAGACGTTAGCGATTAATTCAACGTCTGGGTATCATATAGCAACATACCTCATAAGGGTCATTTCGTCTCGTAGCAAAAGAAGGGATTGATCCATCCTTTTGTGTCTCTGCCCAGTGAAGGATGTTCTGATACTCCTTAGGGTCGGCAAGGTCACTTGTGGAAGGCATGACGGCGATATAGTTCAGTTGGATATGTCAATCCAATCCAGATAGTGCTTCAATCAATGGCTCAAATGTAATCACATCCCAAGCTGACCTCCGGGGACACCCCCCCCCCTTATACTTCAAGTTGTGGGGTCATACGAGAAGAGACCAGGGCGTCTCCAAGCCCATATCGCATGATCCACGCGGGCTAGGAACCAGAGAATCATCATCGTCGCGTTATTCCCAGCATCAGCTGAGCACAAATGGGGCCCAGAATGAGCCAAATTGCGCTGATGGATTGCCTCGGAGTTCAGCATCACACCCAGTCTTCATACATTCTCATAGAAATCGGCATCTCGAGAGGCCGTCGCTCTGCCGACCTCCCCGGGCTGTGGATGACGATTCGCTCACGGGCGGAGTGGGGACAACCCGGTGGCCGCGACAATTCGAAGGACTGGCTTCATGGCCCCGGGCGACCCCACATGAGTCAGGCCTGAGTAACGAGCGGCGGCGCTGGAACTATGCGGACATGGGGTATGAACGGGGGGCAAAGACGTTGTTTGTCGCTTGTTTTTTGGAGACTCCAGCTGCGGTTTCTGATCCACTGACTTGCAAAGCTGGAATGCCCGGAAGTTGGAACGTCAGTGGGGTTGTTGTTCCTGCGAGGAGATGGGAGTAAGCGGTGCGGGAATCAACAGTCTCGTCAACTGCCGAATGCCAGTTCTCAGACATGGGTTATCTGGAGGTGGATCTCATCAGAATGATCCTGGAGAGCAAGACAAAGTGTACCTTTGGATTGAAGTACGAATGCGGATGACAGCAAAATTGACTACCTAGCCGAGGATACCTATACTGGCCCACTGGCTCTGCCAATTTCTATGACGATGGGAAATACCCTCCGCAGAACGGGAACATGGACAAAAGAGAGTGTTGAATCATATCACTTGCATGTTTGGTCTATCTAATTAAGCAAGCTAATACGACCAGCAGTCAAAGCAGTAATAATGGGCATATAGGTGCCCATACCAGCTTCTTGAAGCACCTTGCAGTGTTCAACTCGTCGTCGAGCAGCAAACTGCGCCTCATCGATCTCCTTGCACTCGCCCAAAGGCCCAAAGGCATATCGACGCTCTTCAGACCAGGGGCTTTCGCCCGAGACAAACCGAATCCAGCGATTGCGCATTTCTTGTCCAACGGCCTGGGCAGCAGGATTGAACGACAAGTCAACTCCTTCGAAAAGGAATAGAAGATCCACCGCGTGATGGGCACGACTGGATGATTGCCAGGGGTTGGCCTGATCAACGACGTACTTGTAGACTTTTTTGTTCGCAGCATGCACTTTATTGGCAATGACCTCGACGGGCAGGGTGTAGCGAATATCATTGACAAGGTCCAAAACTCCGAGCTTCGCTGCTGTAGGACGATCGGCCACGACTTGATATAGTTTGCGAAGTTTGGTACCCCATTGCTTATCGTTGTCAAAGGCCGCGGCGATGGTCTCGCCATCCAGAAGCTCGACGCCGTTTCGCCAGATCACGGACTGTACAATTGTCAGGTCAGATGGAGAGACAATTGCGTGCACTGGTGCTACACATACCTCGAATTCTGTGTCTCCTATCATGAGCTCGTCCACTTGTTCCTCTTTAGTCTCCCAATTTTCTAACTCAGGCTCTTCCTGGATCCACATTGTATTGACTTTACATGCTTGCAGTGCTTGGATTAGAACTGTAACAGTCGATTCTCGGAGTGAAGGCTGGCCCAGTTCTTGCACCTTTGCTTCCAGGGCTTTGATCAGGCCTGTACCTCGCTCCACCGGCAATGGTGAGGATAGATACAGAGTACCTGATGCAAGAATGGCTCGCTTCACAGGCAGTCCAGTGATGAGATGCGCATGAGTGTAGATTGCACCCGCGCTCTCTCCCGACAGAGTGATATTTTGCTACGTTCCGTTAGCGCACGGCCCCATAAATCGTTACGCAAGTTACTCACAGAGTCACCACCAAAAGACGCGATATTCTTGCGCACCCATTCAATACCCAGCCGCTGATCCTTTAGAGCTAGGTTCCTTTCTTTGCCATCCCCAAAGCTGAAGATGTTGAGACGGTAGTTGATCGACACAAAGATAATCGGTTTTCCCGCCTTGATAGAGTCGGCCACAATCTTTGTCGGGTCTGTCCGTCATTTGGTCAGCTCTTGGGTGATCCTCAAGTCAAAGCCGACTCGAGAACGTACCACAGATCTTGGATTGAGCGGAGCAAAAAGTGACAATTTGAGAGCCGCCATGAATCCAAACAAGCACTGGGAGGTCCGCAGTCACCGAGGACACTGGGGGACAAGTAATCTCGAGATTTAGGCACTCGAATTCATCCTCTGCTTCGGGGGCAATGGCAAAGTCCTCGGGGATGCGCAGTAGATGACGAACATCTACATCGGCTTGAGGACATCTGGGCCTGAAAAAAATTGTTAGATATTCCAATTCTTGACACCGTATTTACCACCCAGAATGATAATGCAACTAATCCGACGCATATGCTTACCCATATCTCGTAGCTTCCACAACAGCGCCAGCAAAATCGTCGACCGGGACCGCCCTCTCAAAACGTGCCGGGACACTGGCATACTTGATGCCTAGGAACTTGTGAACAGAAACTCCCTCGTAATTACTCTCACAGCCCTTGAAAGTGGCATTGAGAGTCTTGTGTTGAACCTCCGGGACTGGCATGATGGCGGCTTTGGCAAGACAGGGGCACCAGTTGGAAGTCAAGAAGTACCTACCCGCTGGGTGAATATACAAAACCTCTCATGGTCAGACACACGGCTAATAGCGCCGACCTCAATTCCCGAGCTACCCACCTGACACTATGTTCGGCGTAGTTTCCGCCCATACTTTTCCAGTTCGTTGGTTGTGGGGCGTATCGTGGGGTATCCACCATGTGGGGGTGCTGTGTACCTGGCTCCTGTGAGTTTTGGCATATCGTTCGGCAAGGGAGAACCCTAGAGAGATCAGACGTTTAGTAATTGATTGCTAAGAGGCACAGGAATAGACTCACAAAAGTTCAGTGAGAAAGGCAATCCTCAGGCTTGCTGTTTTCTCGGGGTCTGAACATCCTCACTTCGCCATCCAAACCCCGGAATCAGGCATTAAGGCAGAGTGATTCCTCCCCGGCCTCGAGGTAGCTTTGGGTCCATGCCTTGAAACCTTAATGGATAGAAGGTTTTAAAGTAATAGAGAGTAATTTTGCGTGAGAGCAGAGATCCATTTCAATTATGAAATACAGATATAGGAGAAGGGTATTTGCTATTTACATTTCCAAAGAACCGAATATGCCCTCTATGTATGCACCCGCCCAAAATGAAAACAAGAATCTCGTCCATCGATCACCTATCCGATGTCGATTCTTCAGTATCAGTCGGAGGAGACGACTTCTTCCCAATCCAACCACCAATGAATAGCAAGATCGGGAGGGCAGAAACACCAGTGATGAGGCCCATCGCCCATCCCATAGTACCCCAACCAGCATCCTGCCGAATAAAGCCAGCGAAAAACGGTCCAATCAGACTACCAGCAGCGAAGCCCATATTGGACAGACCAAATGCAAGTGCCACGGCACCGCCACGGCCAAAACAATCCGGAGACTCGTCTTCTTTCTCCTTGACGGCGTGGAAGACCTCCGTGACAAGGGGGGGCATTGCAACGGCCAGACACAGACCGAGAAGCGCTAACAAGGCACAGAGAATAACCTTGTGATGCATTGTGTTTTCGGAGACTAGTCGCAAGAGGACGGTGACTGGAACAGCGCAGATGAAAGCTCCGGCTGCAAGGAAACGGGGTGAGCCTGGGTATTTGTCGATGATGTACCCGGTTATTGGGTCTGTGAAGTGAGGGATCATCATTGGTATGAAGATTAGTCCTTGTCCGGTCTGCTCCCAACCGAATGTATCCTGGACGAAAAGGGGAAGGACACTGTCGAACGAGGTCAGAACCAGAGACACGATGAAGTATCCCCAGAGTGAGACGACTAAACGAGGAGACTTCAGTAAAGTGATGGCCTGTCTGAATGGATTTTGAGTTTCAGTTGGGGTTTTCTCGGGTATCTCGGATGGTGGGCTATTCGCGATAGTGGAAGGATCAGATGCTTCCCCCGTTGTTGTCGTGCTTTCATCATCCTGCTCTGGGGATAGTGTGTCTTTCTCCCGTGTGAGCCACCGCGCAGCATGCTTCTTCTCAATCAACACCAGCCGTAGCAGAATATCGATCCCAATCAAACCAAAGGCAAGGCCAAAGACAGAATAGTATCCACCATGCTGGTAGAGAACACCACCAAGAAGAGGGCCAGCTAGTGTGCCAATACTAAGAGACATGGAAACGTATCCAATAGCCTGCCCTAGCCCTTCTCTCCCAACTGTGTCTACCAGCAGTGCGATGCCGACGGTCCAAACAACGGCCGCTGCAGCACCTTGGAATAGTCGACCGGCAATCCAAAGACCAATGTTGGTTCCAACGCAGAGTAATGCAGTTGCGGCGGCTAGGAGAACAAGGCCGACGAGGAACGGCCATCGTCTAGACCCCGCTCGATCGGCCAACCAGCCGATTATAGCTGGCGCTGGGGTTAGCATGGGGTAACCCTGAAGAGCAAAGAAATACGTACGAGAAAAAGCAAGCAATGCAGCAGAGTACAAGGCTAGCAGGACGGATGTCCATGTTTGAACTATGGAGAGTGACAATGATTAGTTAAATCCACTATGACTTGGGAGTTGGAGCTGGAGAAATGGCGTACCTTGATCCGCTGCAAGACCAACCCTGCGCTCCAGAGCTGTGGGTGTGACAGGCACAATCTGGCTTGGAATCAGTCATCCCAGTCGTATGCGGGCCCATTGATGATCCGACCTACCAATCCATACATGAAGATATCCTGCACTATGTCAGTCCTCTAGATTCCTCTGAAAAAGGAATTGACGACGCTTACCGTGGCTGCCGCAAAAGAGACAGTAAATAGGATGAACCATCTCGCCGACCTAGTTTCCAAGAATCTCGGCCGCTTTGATTCATTTCCCCCGCGGAGGAAACCCAAGACACGGCTCCATGACCCCATCGTAGCAACAAAAGAAGGGTAAAGAGCATGCGGGTCCCAAACGACGTCACATGGAGCAAGTCAAGTTTGCAGCTACCCTGATCCGCGATGTAAATCACCGAGTAAGCGAATACCTCAGAAAGTAACCGCTCGATTAGAGAAGCTTGATGTCCTTATAATCGGCTCATGATGGCTGTGAAGATGAAAAATCTTGCTTCACCTCAGCGGAGGAAGATTACAGTCCGAGGAGCGGGACCCGCGGACTCCGAAGAAACGCGGGCGCCTTTTCGGGCAAAGTTCCTAATTCGATACTCTACAGTTACTACAGCAAGGTTCTTATCAGATCTCTTAAGATACACCCGAGTTTGGCTGAGGCTATCGGATTCTTACAAGTGAGATGAATCCAGCACTGTCTCGATTGATGTTGGGTGGCTGATTTTTTTGAGCATTTACATCACTACGCCGAAGTGGGTGAATCCGCCGTAAAGGGTTCTAACTACTATAGTTAAGTAGGTCTTGGAACTGACAAACGGAAGATTTTTCCGCTCACAGCTGCGCTCGTGGCTTTTTGCTTTTCAGCAGCTCCTTAAGCTGCCTCCGTAGAATCTTCCCACTCGGACTTTTTGGGATCTGATCCACAACGCGGATCCCACCTCGAAGACGCTTATGGTTCGCAATCTTCGGGTTCAACCACGCGTGAATCCCATCAACAACAGTCTTGAGATCTCTCTCCCTGGCGTGACGACTGAGAACCACAAATGCTAGAGGAAGCTCAGTCGCCCTCTCATCCACCCAAACCCCAACAACGCCCGCATCCTCGACATCCGGATGATCGATCAACTTGCCTTCAAGCTCGCTCGGAATAACCTGCAGCCCCTTGTATTTGATCATCTCCTTGATGCGATCCTGGATAGTGACATAGCCCTCTCGATCGATCGTGGCGATATCGCCCGTACGAAACCACTTCTTCCCATCCGAGTCGATGTGGAATGCAGCCTTGGTCGCTTCCTCGTTGTTGTAATATCCACGCGTCACGTTGGGACCACGGCACCAGATTTCGGCGGGCTGGGTGGTTCCGTCTGGATTGACGGCCGCGTCTTCCATGGTATCAGGGTCCACGAAGCGGAACTCCATGTTGTTGGTGATACAACCAACGCCGGACTGGCGCTTGTCCATGCGGTCATTCGGGACGGCAGTGGCCATCGGCGAGGTCTCCGTCAGACCCCAGGACTGCGTGCAAAAGACCTCGGTTCCCCAGGCTGTTTTGAATTTTGCCTCGAGTGCAGATGATAGTTCATTAGTGAGAGGGGCAGCGGCAGACATGATCCGTCTCACACTGCTCAGGTCGTACTTGGAAACGCGCTCGTCTTTGACAATCATGAGCGCAATCGGCGGTACTAAGGCAAGCTCGTCGGGTTGGTACTTCTGGACACAGCCAAGGTATCTGTCCAAATCGAACTTGGACATCACGACCACCGTTGTTCCCCAGATTAGACACTGGCACATATACAAGTTCAGTCCATAGATGTGGCTGAACGGCAGGAAAGCGATGGCAGTTCTACGCTGGACTCGCTGTGAGGGAGCACCCTTGTCGAGCACGTGGGCACGCCATTGTTGGAGGTTGGATGTGAGGTTCTGGTGTGTTGTGATGACACCTTTGGAGGGGCCAGATGTGCCGGAGGAGAAGCAGATGAATACAGTCTTCTTCGAGGCTTCCGAGGGTGGAATGGCCGCCAGAGGAGCAGGGGCAAAGGTATCAGCAATGTACTCGCAAGTAGGCTGGCCACTGACCGGCGACGAGCCATCCAAGAGAATAATCTTCTCAATAGAAGTACCCCTCGCCGCTCTTTGCGCCGTCTCATGCAAGGACGAATGCACAATAATGAACCGGGCTCTGCTGGTCTTGAGCTGAGCATTGAGTTCTAAGGCTGTTAGGGCTGCACTGGTCGGTGCCACAATCGCACCAGCGCCGATGATTGCATGGCAAGCGATGGGATACTCGACGGAATTGGGGCTGAACAAGGCCACTATATTTTCTGGCAGGACGCCAAAGGTCTGCTTCAGTCCGTTTGCCAGGGACTTGATCCGTTGCTGCACATTGCCGTAGGTGTATTGCTTTCCTGAAATGGCGTCAATGAATAGAGGTCGGTCCAACGGGGTGTTGAAGGGGTTCGAGAACAAGTAAGAAAGCAGATCTACCGATTCAATCTGTAGATCTGGGAAGGGGGATCGATAGATTTTCGCAGGCATTGCAGGAGTAAAGAGCAAGTATCGTGATAAGCCTGATAGATCCAAGCCAGACCACTTTACAAGCTATTAACGGGCAGTCACTTGGGTTAAATAACACAATCTGAAGGTGTTTGAATGCAAATCAAGGATGCAGATCAGAGGTCCCCTCGGCATTGCCGTGAGCAGGTACGCTTTCTCAAACAATCATGGATCCAGTTTGCCGTGGGGGAGTGCCGACCGACGAGATCCCCACCAGTCTCCAGTTCCACTCACCAGTGAGATCCCCAGTTCTATTTGGTTCGCCTCGGTCTTTAGAAAGTTTAAAGAGTTCTCGGTTATGTCGGTGATGACGGATGCTTAGGCTTGGGAGGTATTTCTCTCCAAGCATATTTACGTTGGCGGCAAGGTACTGACATGGAAATGACCTCGGTCGGGAACACCGATAAGGTTGCGGTTGTACTTAAACCTCGTTTACTCAGAAATGAAATTCCATGATCACTAATCGTCCTTCGGCACTACGAGCTTGACTGAAAGACCACAAAAACCTTGGCCAAATCATCAAGAGGTACCACGGAGGAGCACTCAAACAGAATACTTCTGCGCAGAGTCTCGCCCCCGAATGCATGAGGTGCAACGCTAGCAACAGTACCCTTCTTGCTGGGTCCATAAACCCGCGCCGAAAATCCAGTCTCGATAGTCCCAGGAGTAATAGCTGGCCAGGGGGCAATTCCATGGCAAAACTTGAAAAAGTCTTCAGCAACTGCCTCGCCAACTTCTTTTTGTTCCAGAGTCAGGAAGTCGCGCAGATTCTGGAAAAAGTAAATCACATCGAGAATATGGTTTGCACGGTCTTTCCACGGTCCGTCCCAGGGGTTGCCCTCGTTGAAGTAGTAGACGTAGGCATTTCCCTTCCAGCCACTGGCAAAGGTCAGTGTTGAAGAATGGAATGAAATATCCGTGAAAAATGCGAGGATGGAGGATATCGCCTCTTCATCGGGAGAATTTTCGGAAATCCGATATGCTTCTAGGATGCGCTGAGCAATCTCCTGGTGTGACTCAAGAGTTTCCCTGAGTGCTGTAATGAATCGCTTCGCACAGTTGTTCTTCATTTGCGGCGTGAGGTATTCAAAGATGCTGGCCTTTATTTGTCAACACTGGTTAGCCACTGAAGCGACAGATACGAGGGGACAACATACATCAACTTCAGCATCTCCAATCAACAAATCCTTGCACCATTCCTTTCCTAGAAGCACTTGAGATTCGCGTTTCCCAACCTCCGCATATGTCACGCCAGATTGAATAACATCCCCGTCGAGAGCAGGAACAAATCTAACGGATGGAGGCAGCTTGGTAACCAGCTCTTGTCCAGGCAATTCCAATAGTGCCTTGACCCGGTCTTCAGCCGAAGCATTTTCCAGACCTAGTGCGACCATTGCCTTTTGATAATTATCCTCATGCATTCCGTACGGAAGCGGTTGAATGAGCAGCGAGGTCCCGCTCATGACGATGGCACGCTTGAACAATGGGGTTTGCGAGTGTAGGTGATACGTCACGGATGCTAGACATGATTAGTCCAGTTGATCCATGACAGAATGCTCAGGCGCTAACCTCCTCCGGCACTCATTCCTCCCACGGTGATATTGTCTGGATCTCCGCCGAAATCAGATATGTGCTTATGTACCCACTCTAGGGCGACTCGCTGATCTCGTAGACCGTTATTGGGATTGTATCCAGCATCCCGCAGTTCCTTGGAAGTCAGAAATCCTGGAGCACCCAGACGGTAACTGGAAACCTGTCAGTCGAATCCTCGCATGGGAAAGACAGATTAAATCTCTCACTTGATCGTGACAATGACCATCGGCAGGTCTTTCTCAACGGCTAATTTCTCCAGTCGAGTCAGATCAAACTGTGGCCAGGAATTGGCGCCAATGAACAGGCCACCGCCATGGATGAAAACCAAGACGGGAAGTTTCGACGACGGGTTCGCATCCGATGGAAGTGCAATGTTGAGGTTCAAACAATCGAGGTCGGATTGGTGAAGTTCCTTCTTCGGCAGGGAATGCTGCACATGGCCTAACTCGATGTCACATCCGATGGAAAGCGACAATGCTGTAGGTCTGCAGTCATGTCAGTATTTCTACTCTCAGAGCACCGTGGCAACTTCATTATGTACCCATCTGCAGTCCCATCGAGTATGCCTCCATGTCTTTCCTCGACCAATTGTGCATTGGCAAAGCGATCTTTCAGGGTCGCGTATTGGATCCCCAGGTACTGAGTGACACCATCCCCGGATTTCCCCCGGATCTGCCCCAGGCTGCTTGTAGTGAGAATTGTTGACATGTTGTGGATAAACAAATTTGGAGACGTTCTAAGGTGGGCAAAAATGCGATACTAGACAAAAGAAGGGGTGTTATTTTACTACCAGAATCCCCCAGAATGCTCCCCCACAAGAGATCCGGCATACTTGGGTCTATAAATGTTCCTCCCCCTCAAGTGGGGGAAGCTCTCATGGCAGATGGCCGGGGGATTTCCGTCCTTAGCGGCTGAGTAAATGCCGGAGTGGGTAAAAGGGCCATGGTTAAGGCCGTCGACCAGAACAAATCAGCTAGGAGCATTAGAATTCTTCGTGAAGCTGAAGATGGAGATTGTGGCCTCATCACTATTACTGTTAAGTATAGCCATGGACAGCTCAAGGTTCCAAAAGGGAGAGTTGAGGTGTCCATCAAAAATTGTGCCATTTCATGTCATGTCTTCTAGGCTAGCTGGAAATCCATCCAGCTCTGGATAGCAGTTGAGAATATAATCCTGCTACTTGAAGCACAAAATTGACTTTTGCTTCAGTAAACGCTCGTCAAAGAAGATAGAAAAAGCTGAGAGTAGTACTCGAGGCTGTTTGCTCCAGCCATGGACACGCCCTTGATCACGGGACCACCGATAAGAACCCCCGCGGTCTTATCAGGAAGGGGGAAAGCAAACAGCCTTGTCCTCCCCGCCATCCCATACGGTAAATACAGAGCTGTACATAATGGCGCAGAACAACGAGTTCGTATATCCCTGTATCAGATACGACCGATCACGCCGCTGATACACATACCAGATTACCCCGCATTAGAGCATGTCTCTTCGACATGGACGGCCTCTTGATTGACTCAGAGGACCGATACACCCAGATCACAAACGAAGTACTCCAGAGATATGGCAAGCCCACTCTGCCCTGGTCAGTCAAGGCACAGCTCCAGGGACGACCGGGACCCGAGGTATGCGCCTTGTCATCTCCCTCCATGATTATCCAGAATGTACCACTCACAGCCTTCCCAGGCATACAAAATCTTCCACGACTGGGCCAAGCTCCCCATCACACAGGAGGAACTGCTCGCTCAACAAGCAAGCTTGCAAGCCAAGTACTTCCCCCAGTGCCAGCCACTGCCCGGAGTTCCCACTCTCCTATCCGACCTGGTCTCCACACAATCCACCGACGAGCCCGTGTACGTCGCCCTGGCTACCTCCTCCAACGGCCGCAACTTCAAGCTCAAGTCTGGCCACCTGACCGAGCTATTCTCTGCATTCCCGCAAGTGCACCGCGTTCTCGGCGATGACCCTCGCATCGGCAAGGGACGCGGCAAGCCCCTGCCTGACATCTATCTCCTGGCCTTGGAGACCATCAACGCCGAGCTGCGCAAACAGGGCAAGACCGAGATCACCCCCGCAGAGTGTCTGGTTTTCGAAGATGCTGTTCCCGGCGTCGAGTCTGGGCGCCGTGCAGGTATGCAAGTGGTTTGGTGCCCTCATCCGGGTCTGTTGGAGGAGTATAAGGGTCGCGAAGAGGAGGTGCTCGCTGGCCGGACGGGACAGCATAAGGAGGAGGAAAAGTCAGAGGCTGAGAAGGAGGCGGAGGAGTTGCAGGCCTGGCGGATTCAGGGTGCCGGTGAGCCCGGGGAGATTGGTGATGGCTGGGGTCAGCTTGTCAGCACTCTGGAGAACTTCCCTTACCAGCGCTATGGCATCCGCATCCCATAAGTCTAGCAGATACTCGTGTAAAAAGGCCTGTGCTCATATATCTAAAACAAATACATGCTTTCAATGCGAACCTGATAATTTCAATGAATCTTCTACTAGATTGTGTCGGAAATGTCGTAAATTAGCCCATAGGATTATCGACTGTTCAAGATCTCAACCGAAAGGCTGATGGTGAAGCCGAGAGAGCTGTCTAAACCTCACTGTCAATCTTCAACTTAAGCACCTTCAGTCAATGGCTGTCATCAGCTGCGATTTTCAAACAATTCGATCGAGAATAAAATGTCCGGCGACTTCTTCGAGCCGTGTGAGATTTCTGGTTGGGACCGCGAGATTCTCCCCGAGGTTGCGAGGAGATCCAAAATTTTTTGTTGTCCATTCATGCGTACGGCAAATCCAGTTTTTCCATGGCGAGGGACTTTGATCGCCTCGTTACTCCAGCTTGATGTCATCGTCTCTTGGTGGTCTGTTGGGGCGATACTTGATTTCCTCAATCTCCCTGTGTCGATGCTTCATCTTCGCCGTCATTTTCTTCGTTGGAACCCAGAAACGGCATCAACCAGACCTTCAGGCTATTGTCAGCCTGGCTGATGCGCGGGTCTGACTCGCCGTCCTCTAGCAGCCTGTCGGTGGCTTGGTGTTTTTGACCAGAGCAAGTCGCAACGACATTGGCCGTGGGGTGGAACACAGTGCTTGCAACAGCATCTATCTTATGTCAGTGCTTCGGACATTCAACCAGGGTCCGGGAATACCAACCGTCGTGCACCTTGAACTCCCAATCTGGATCTTGACCCCCTGCAGAATAAATAGGATTCCTCCAAACCCTCATCACCCCATCTGTCCCTCCCGCCCAGACTTCATGGTCCCCGTCCACTCCCGAAGAAATAATATCAATGTCCATGCGCTGGTTCGTTACCTTACCAAATGGAGAGGTCGTGGAATTGGAAAAGGCTAGAGAGCTAATCTACAAATGGATGAAACCAGCCATCAATC
>JAXQJV010000218.1:0-37143 GCA_037042255.1 Penicillium sp. PG106-07D | reverse complement strand
ACGGGCTCCCGTCGGTAGCAGTCCCTTGTCCAGGATCAAACTTCCATCGTTCGCCCGTCTCAGTGACGCAAGCCCGCGGTCGCGGAAAATAGGTGTAGCTAATTTGCCAGGGTCAGAAACCGCTTTACTCTGCGTGGGAGACGGACAGAAACATACCTTCCATGAAACCATATTGCACCGCCAATGCTTGTCGTTCCCGTGGATGCCGGCAGACTTTCCATCCTTTATCCTTGACTGCGATTACTTCGTTCCAAAAGCGGGTTTCCGATTCAATCTCAGTGTTGAGTCTGGCCGAGGCACTCAACAACTTGCTTGAGGAGGCATTGAAGTTCTGAAGTCGCCACCCTCTGGATACCGTTGCGACATCTTTGATAGCTGATTCTGGTTTCGGAGGAGGATGGACCAGGTCGGAATCGAGGGAACCGAGAGGTGCGAGTTGCTTGAGCAACGGAGACATGGAGGTTTCGGCCTGGCGCGGTGCATGCTTCGACAGGAGCAGGGAAATGAAATCGAGCGCGAGCATGGTTTCCTGGTGCGATTTGCTGTTAGGATTCTGGTTAGCCGTAGTTCCCTCGAGATATTTCCTCGGCGCGATCAAGACGAACATTGCGAATTGGACGATTTCATGGCGTCGCTTGTACAGCTGCTCACGACGTTCGGTCGCATCAATTTCTCCAACCTCGTGTTTGTCTTCCTCCTCCGGTGCACCACGTAGTCTCTCTTCCTCGGCGATCTTAGCTAGCAGGATTTCCTCGTTCACCTCACGAAAAGAACCCCACTGGTTGTTGATCTGGGCGATTTCAACGGGAAGGGTGTCTGGGCGCTCATTCTGCTCCGGGGGCGGGCGCAGAGGTAGGGTGAAGGATTCAACCATGGCGACCTCGAGCAGTGCTGTGCATGCGACTGGAAACTCGAAGAGATGCGACAACAGTGAAGCTTGCTAAGTTGCGAGCGAACGAGCTACTCGGGTTGGGGAAGAGACGGGTCACGTGGGTGGGTGGGAGCTAGAGGCTACAGGCTACAGCCAACGACGCTGTGGATCCTACGAAGGTCGGCGATGAATTCTCCCCTTCTCTTGCAAAAGTGAGGTGAAACCTAGAGAGTAATCTGTCGTGTCTTCACCCGCATATTTTCGTCCAAATCTTCTTACTTTGCTCAGATTTAACTCGATCCATCTGGATTTACGATCCGTCCTTGCAGCACCATCGATCACTCATGCGACATACCTGGGGGAGGTTATTGCAAAGTCACAAATCCCTCATGAAAAGACTTATTCTTCAGAATGGCTGTTCATGGCTGTTCATAGCCGCGGGACTGTAGATAGATGGTGTTTCGGACAAGGATATAAACTAAAACCTGAAGTAGACGTCGATGATAGCATCTGAAAGGCTGGGGGGCCCTGCAGTACTATGAACTCGACAACGAATTTTGCACGCCGATATACAACTTGGCGTTACAGTACGAGATAAATTCGAGAAGGTGAATCCTTAGGTTTGCTGAGTGATAAAGAGCTGTAAATGAATCGACGAGGGTACTCATAAGAATCAGTCACTGTCTTCAGCGGGGCCTAACCTCCCTGCTGTCTTGCCTTGACAAGTCAAACCAGATCAAAAAAGCTCTTCTTGTAGAATCTTTCCTGAGTACCTGAGTGAACACCTTGAATACCAAAATGACTCGGCTGTCCGAATTCCCAATTGTCAATAAAACTCCAAGCCAAAGCACCCATAACATGTACTCCATCTTCGTGGATGGCGCGGAGAATCTCGGACATGAAGGACAGATAGTATGAGCTGCGAGGAGAGTCGAATTGCTGATCGGAAATTTCTCTCTCAGACTCCATCACTGGCATTCTTTGGGTTCTTTGGCACGCCAAAGTTATCGTTGAGTTTGAGGCTCATCTTTCCAGTGGCCTTCAATTCCTCATGGTAGAAGCGATATACCTGGGCATGTGCGTGGATCACATTATTTACGCCTTGAAAGTTGAATGCGTAGAGTAGTGGCTCATTAAAGGTGATCCAGATGGGAACTCGATCTGCGAAATTTGCCAGGAGAATCTTTCCATAGTTGACGAAGCCGTCCACAAACGTCTCGTTCTGATACCCGGCATTAGCAAAGCCAATATCGGGATGTCGAGCTGCGGAAGTTAGAACTGAACCATGAATCTTGGTTCTAAATTTTGAATCTTGAAAGAAGTGTGCATACCGAGGCTGTCGCTGGCCACAAACATCAACGGGCTATCAAAGTGGAGCATTGTCACAACAGGCTTCATTCCAGCATGGAGAACAGTGTTGATCAAATCGTTTGTAATGATCAATGGCTTGCTTATTGACCGGAGTACCAGGCAAGACGAAAGGAAGAATGCAAGTCCATGGGATGCTGAAACTGTAGTATTCCACCCCCATAGCTGCCATGCGCTCTACATCCTGCTTGTAGTAGAAGTAATTCTCATCGGTGGCATAGTCCTTTGGGCTATCGGCTGATGCGAACTTCTCAAGAAGGCTTGGCGAGCGTCCCTCGAGAGCAACTGCGCCTTCAATTTGAGCAGCGCTGCCGGCGACCCCAAAGATAAAGTCATCCGGAAAGTTGTAACAGTCTGTGGGCCCAAAATAATCGCGGGGTGGCAGGACCAGCTCACTGCTTGGAACAGGAGTAGGACTGACGGTAGTCGAGAAGATGCCGGTCGTGGTCTGCAGGAATACTAAGTAATTATTTAGTCATGGAGAAGGGATTTGAACAACTGACATAGTTTTGCAAGTCCGCGTCCAGCCACATAGATGACCATGCAGCTTGTCCATAGGCATCTTTGCTATCTGTGGCGCTGATCCCGGTTTTGCCGGGAAGCCAGTTGCCCCAGGTCGTTGTAGAAATAGTTGTCTTGAGATGTTTGACTGCGTCCTTGTAGCTCGGAGCATAGGTCCTTGTAGTAGTTGGTGAAGGGACAGAAGTTGCATAGCGGACTGTCTCACTCAGCGAATAAGAAAAAGATTTGAAGTGATAACTTGGTGAAGTAGCTGACTTTGTACATTGAGGCCGGGCAGTATACCCCGTTGTGGTAAGGAAAATCTCCTGGGCCTGCGTCGCGATCGTGAGGCCCAGGATAGCAATCAAGGTAATTTGCATGACTGAATACTGCTTGGGAATTCAAGTAAGACCCCTCGGTTTTCCATCTAACAGCACGCCATGCTTAAATAGTTCACAACCGTTAGCATTCACTTTGGTTGACTGAGCCCCACACCCCGCAAAAATCACATCCTGGCCATACCTTGACCGCGGGTAATTGTCGGATGTCGATACGCGTATCTCGTAAATGCAGGCAGACTCCTTGGGTAAAGTGCTGAACTTAATTATCAGACTACTGCAATTTTGGTACGAAGGCCGATATAATGCGGAGTGAGTAGGGAAGAGAATGTAGATCGACAGCTCCACATCCCGGTTGCATTGCCTGGTAGCATCATCGGCAGCCAAGATTTGCAACCGGATGAACAGGAAAAGAGATCGCTCATGAGCTTGAACCCGTGCGAAGGAAGAAATAGGGTCGTTCGAAATACTATCAGAAAGAAAGCTTATACGAACAGTTTTCGACCTATCCAAGAGAATGCGGGATCAGCACCAGACTGCCACTACAACTACTTCACTACATCACTACTTTCCACACGACGGGGAGCCTCTTAGCTTTCCTGTCTAGAGTGTAAAGATTTGCTTAAACCTATCAATGCTTATTCTAATCTATAGGAAAAGTTGTGTTCACAAGTGCGCCACCTCCTTCCCCTTGGCAACCATCATGTGTCCAATGTGCGGGTCGACCTTGCTAAACATCGCGATAACGGCTTGCTTCAACTCAGCCGGAACAGATTCCAAAGTCTCAGACACATTCTCGACCCATTGCTTCCTCTCCGTTTCATCAAAGACTCGATTCCACAGCTCTCGAGGCTGCACATAGTCCTCGTCATCGACTGCAATCTCATGCTGACCCAAGACAGCAAAGCGATCAATGGGCTCGGTGTGTCGCACATGTGAAGTAACTTGGCTGGGAACGCCGGGGGTCAAGCTACTCCGTACGTAGTTTGGATCGCCGCCGTAATTCCGAGTGTGCACGCTCATTCCATCCCGCTCATACGGAGCATAAACGGGGCAGATGGCACGGTTTGGCGGGAGTTGGGTGTAGTTAACTCCCAGCCGGTATCGCTGAGCATCTGGATAAGCAAACATTCGGGCTTGCAGCACTATCCCGCGATGTCAGTACGTTTGTGGGTAGGGAAATATGGGAGATTTTTTGACTCACTCGGATCGGGGGTCATTGCAATGCCAGGGACCATGTTGGAAGGTGAGAATGCGGCTTGTTCAATTTCAGCGAAATAGTTCTCAGGCTGAATAATATGGTTAGCAAAAGTTGATCCGAAGTGCGCGTAATACAGCCTTACATTCTTGTTGAGAGTCATCTTTCCCACCTCAATCAAGGGAAATTCCTTGTGAGGCCAGACCTTGGTGATGTCAAAAAGACCGCGACCATACGTCGCAGCTCGCTCAGGCTCCATAATCTGGACATAGAGCTTCCAGACCGGGAATTGCCCGCGAGCGATCGCACACCACAAGTCCTGATTGTGGAAGTCGGGGTTGACCCCAGCCATGCGAGTAGCTTCTTCTTGCGAAAAATTGCTGACGTTATCAACAGGCCGGAAATGAAACTTGCAGTAGCGGGGTTGACCATCAGCAGTCACCATTTTGAATGTGTGCACGCCAAAGCCGGTGACTCGACGAATCGAATCCGGGACACCTCGCGAGCCGAAGAGATGCATCAAAGCATGGACACTTTCGGGTTGATTGACATGGAAGTCCCAGAACTGAGGGAGTTGTCATCAGTCTTGCTCAGAAATACCTTGCGGAACGGAACTTACCATAGTCCAGTCAGGACGATTGGTCGAGGGATGCCTTTTGTGGCTTCTATTCAACGAAGGAAAGCGGACTGGATCACGCACAAAAAAGACCGGCTTTGTCAAATTAGACAGAACGTCCTGAATACGAAGAGGAAAATAGAGACTCACAATATGGTTTCCCACGATGTCATGGTTTCCCTCCTCGGTAAAGAACTTGACAGAGAATCCTCGCACATCTCGGACAGTATCCGCGCTGCCTTTTTCGCCGCCGGTTGTGCTCAGACGGAACAGAACGGGTGTTTTCTTACCAATTCCATTCAAGAACTTGGCCGATGTGAGCGAAGAAATATCCTTTGTTACTTCAAACTCGCCCCAGGCGCCGGCAGCCTTAGCATGAACAACCCTGGAACACCCCTTCAGCAAGGTCCTCACAGCAAAGATGATTATCGCCAACATACCTCTCCGGAATGCGCTCCCGGTTGAAATGAGTGAGTGTCTCGATGAGAAGTGTATCGCCTAGGGTTGTGATGCCACCGCCACCCAATGTAGGCAGGGTGGTGCTGGTTGATGGGTCTGAGACCGGCTGGCCTGAGGGGATGTCAGCGAAAGAAGCAGAACTGCCTGAGGGTGGATCGTATAACCTTCAGCAAGGGTGAAGTAATTTGGCATTGTGGATGTTTCCGTTTCAAGTCTCTTCAGAATGGTATTTTCTTGTGATGCGAGACGAGCAGGGAATTCGTCTGGCTTTTATCTCCAAGATGCCTTTCCATCCTCAATCTGGAGGTAACTGGAAAACACCATCCGAGCTAAAGCCGACCTGGAACATCTTCTGAGCTCTCCAAAGTCTCGAAATCTTATCATATGCAAAAAGCCCTCATGCCGACATCCGTCGAACCTCATGAGTGCCGTTGGAGCCGTGTTTCGTTCATGACGTAGATACGGACTCCTTCGGGGCTTCGCAGCCAAGACAATTTCTCCTTGGGTCCAGAGCATTTTGGTACAAATTTTTGGCGGATATCATGACTTCCAATTACGAAGTGAATGAGAAACGGGTCTTCGCTGATCGTAGGCGTCGCCGAGCTACGGCCGAGTCTTTTCCGAAGCGGATACCCCAGCCACAGTGGAAGACTGTGTGGCTCCTGCTGATTCAATGCGTTGATTGGCTCGTTGAGCTACTTGAACAGGCAGCGGGCTCGGCTCGAGCGGGGAAGATTTGGAGAATCTCCCCCCTTTTTGGTTACCCCTCATGAGGGGAAAGACCAAAACAGCGCAAGACGTTCTTTGTTGATGTCGGCACGTTCCATGCGGGAGCCATCCCTGGGGGTATTGGTCGCCCTACACTAAGTTAGCCGCTTTACTGCATACGGTAATACTACTGCGTCAAGTAGAGCTGAAGCGTATGAGGACATTCTGAATTGGCAATACATCATCATCTACACCGTCAACACCGTTGCTGACCACGGATTTTATTCGGAACCACCATGCTCTCTTTCGGATGTCGGCAAGGTGGTGATAACCGTGATATCGGAAAATATCGTTGTCTTCAAAGAATCAGAAGCTATAAAGATGGCTGCGTTTTCCATTTCAAGATGTTCTTCTCGTCATCAGTTCGAAAGACATCGATAAGATCAACCAATTGACCATTCTCTTGCACTTCAAACTTCAAATTTCCATCATGGCCACCGTATCAAACGGCTCCGAGTACGACTTCATCGTCGTCGGTGGTGGTACCGCTGGCAACGCCGTTGCCGGTCGTCTCGCCGAGAACCCCAACGTTCGCGTCCTGGTCGTGGAGGCGGGCATTCCCAATCCCGACCAGATCGACGAAATCACCACGCCATCCAAAGCTTTCAATCTTCGTGGAAGCAAGTACGACTGGGCCTACAAAACCACCATGATCAAGCGGGACGACTATGAGCGAATCGAAAAGCCCAACACTCGTGGAAAGGCCCTCGGCGGCAGCTCGTGTGCCAACTACTTCACCTGGATCCCTGGGTCCAAGCCCACCTTTGACGACTGGGAAGATTTTGGAGGCCGCGACTGGACTTGGGACAACTGCGTGGACTACCTGCGCAAATGTGCGACTTACCACGATGATGAGAAGCTGTACCCCGCCGAGCTGAGCAAGATCGGTACCGGAGGCCCTCTCCAGATCTCTCATGCGGAGCTGGTGCCAGAGATGCAGCCGTTCCGCGATGCTCTTACTCAAGCTTGGGTCTCCAAGGGTGAAGTTCTCACTGAGGATATCTACTCTGGCGAGATGAGAGGCTTGACGCACTGTGTCGACACTATCTACAAGGGCGAGCGCCAGGGTAGCTACCTGTACCTGAAGAACAAGCCAAACGTGACGATCCTCTATGGGGTGCAATCAAAGAGCCTCATCATTGATCCAGCCACCAAGATTTGCTCTGGTGTCACTGTGATCAGCGAGGCCTCCAACACCGAGATCAGTGTCTATGCCAGCCGTGAGGTCATCCTGTCTCAGGGTGTTTTCGAGACGCCCAAGCTCCTCATGCTCAGTGGTATCGGACCGGCTGATGAGCTCGCCAAACACGGAATCAGCCCCATAGTGGAGTCTCAACACGTGGGCCAGCATCTCTTGGATCACCCAATCGTGCCATTCGTGCTCCAGATCAAAGACGGATTCGGCCTCGATGATCACTTGCTTCGTGCTGGTCCCCTGAATGATTCAGCCGTGGCCGCATACAAGCGCGACAAGACAGGCCCCGTTGGCTCGGGACTGCTGGAGATGGTGGGATTCCCTCGCATCGACGAGCGCCTGGAGAAATACCCCGCCTATCGTGAAGCTAAGGCTGCAAACGGTGGCTTGGATCCCTTTGGACCCGCCGGACAGCCTCATTTTGAGCTGGACTTTGTTGGTATCTTCAGTACTGCGTTCCAATGGCACTACCCCGTTCCTGAGAAGGGCAACTACATGACGGTTATTGTGGACTTGCTTCGTCCTCTGTCTGAGGGTGAGGTTACTCTGAACAGCGCGAACCCCCAGGTGCAGCCGAATATCAACCTCAATTTCTTTGCCAATGATCTGGATATCCTGGCCATGCGTGAGGGTGTTCGCTGGACGTACGATGTTTTGACCAACGGTACCGGCTTCAAAGACATCGTCCTGGCCGAGTACCCCTGGAAGATGCCTCTCCACTCTGACGACGAGATGAAGCGAGTTGTTCTGGATCGAAGTCAGACTGGATTCCGTAAGTACTCTTCTTCCCCGATTCAAGACTGGACTAACATATCCCTAAGATCCTTGCGGTACCGCCCGCCTGTCAAAGAGCATCCACCAGGGCGTGGTTGACTCGAAGCTTCGAGTCCACGGAATCCGCAATCTGAGAATCGCGGATGCATCTGTGATGCCTGTGATTCCAGACTGTCGCATCCAGAACTCGGTTTACATGATTGGTGAAAAAGTGAGTCATTATCCTACCACGAAGTTGGGTTCAAGGTCTGACAATTGTTCTAGGGTGCGGACATTATCAAGGCTGCACACAAGGATCTCTACGAGGCCAAAGGCATTCCTTACTTTGTCTCTAGCAGACTGTAGAGTACTTTTCGACAAGTTACTCCTGTCGAAAGGAGAGTAGAGGTGGGGAGATATGATAGATTGAACCTTAAGTCTTTTTGTTATTCGGTTTCAATTTCTTATAGATCAAATCAATATTGTCGCGTTCAGTCAACAAACATCAAATCAAGTAGCCTGGCATACATTCATGCTTCAAACAATAACTCCCACCCTCCTGACCGATCAACAACGCAACCGACAACCGCAATCACTCCTCCCAATTAAAGTTAACAACAATCCGCCCAGCAACTTGCCCGCGTCGAAGCTTCTCCACCGCTTCAGGAAGCCTATTCAGCGGATACACCTCGCTGATCTGTTGAAGCATCCCCCGCCTGGCAAAATCCAAAGCCACCGCGGTATCCCTCCGACTCCCCACCAAGGTGCCCCTGATACTAAGATTTTTAAAGATGTACTCACAAGGATCCGTCCCCAGGATCATAGACCCCCTTGCAGGAAGCCCGATACACATGACCATGGAACCAACTCGGTCGCCCACAAACGACACAGCCGTCTTGTACGCCGCTGGCGCTGTCACGAAGACGCCGTGGACGCCAATCCCATCCGCGATCTGGATGACTGCCTTGGCGGGGTCTTCTTCTTCCCTGAAATCGACGAATGCCTCTGCGCCCATTTTCAGTGATAGATCGCGCTTTTCGCTTCCTGTGTCCACGACGATCGGACGCATGCCCATCGCCTTGGCCAGCTGCACACCCTGAATACCGACACCACCCCCGCCACCGGGAAATACCACCCAAGAGCCCGATTTGAGGTTCGATTCAAGAAGCGATCGGTAAATCGTGCTGGCGCTGCACATAATCGGGGCAGCGACTTCATCGGGAACACCATCGGGGATCGGTGACGCATATCGCGCGGGAGAAACCAGGTATTGCTGGTAGGTACCTAGCGCCGGAGTGAGATCATGCTCACTCTGCGATTCAGTTTTCATTTCTAGTGACACTCACCCGCTGTCATCAAGCCAGTATGGATAGCAGCCTTGCAGTACGTCTCCTTATCATCCCAGCACAAGTGACAGGACCCGCATGTATCAGTGAGCGGCTTGATTCCGGCTCGATCACCGAGCTTGAAGTTCTTCACGTTGGCGCCGACTTTGACCACTACTCCTGCGCCTTCATGGCCTGGAGAGCGAACGCCAAAGTACGACATGGGTGGCGTGCCCAGGTCACCCTGCATCATGTGGATGTCTGAGAAGCAGAGTCCTGTGAAGTTGAGTCGAATCAAGACATCGTCGGGTCCTGGATAACAGTAGATCGAATCAGTGAGTTTGGCGGCAGTGAATCTTGGTGGTTTGCTTCATACCTGGTTCGGGGACTGGTACCATTTGTACCTCGACATGAAAGTCCGGGCCTTCATTGACAACGACGCCCGCTTTGCAGTGGGTGGGGATTTCATATTGCTGGCCCTCTTTTACTGAACCCATGGTGACGTTGTGAGCAAGTATCTGAGATAACATCCATCACTGCCACCCCAAGGCCAAAGGTGTATAAGTATACGTCTTACACTCGCATAGCCGGCCAGACACCGAGGAACGCGGCTGCGGAAAACCCCCGCTATGCCCAGCACCCCCTCTTTCTGATACAAGCCTCTCAATCGTGTGGTTCTGCTACATTCAAGGTGTCTTTCCCCCTCATCGTTCGGGGAGAAAGGTGGGGAAGCATAATCCCGTATATCCGACCTTTGTACCTCTTGAGCCGGCTCTATTCCGTCGTCGTTAGATGATGGAATTGGCCAAGGAAGGAGACCATGCCAGCGACAGGTTCTGCGGCGGAAGAAATGAGAAACGAAACGAGAGAAGATGGATGTCAATTTCAGTATATATCAGGTCCTGACAATATTCACAAGTCTCCGCCAAATCCAAAGAGCCTAATACAACAAAAAAACAACGCAAGTGCAATCAATAGAAGGGCAAATTCTAATCCCAAATCAGCCAGCCGCATGATCCACCCAGCGTAGCCAACATCATTATAGTCAGAATACCCGCACCAGCTCGATCCGCAGTCGTGATTGTATAAGAAAGAGCCTCCGGCTTTGGGTCGGGTGTTTTCCCACCAGCATTGGGGTTCCCTTTACTAGTACCGCCATTGTCGCTAGTCACAGGTGGCGCAACGCGATTGATAAGATTGGCCTGAACAACTTCCAGGGCCGCCATTTGCTGGCCAAAATCCTTGGTGTGATCCCAACTTTGGTCGGTCCATTTCAGGCCGCACGTTGTCCCTCTGTCTCCTCCCGTGCAGGTCTTGGCAGCTGCCTGTGCAGAAGCCTTCAACTTGGGCATGATCTGGTCATAGGTGAATGGCGCCATTTGCGTGGTGGCGGCCATCCAGCGTGCGAGATAGCCCTTGAAAGAGCGCTGATCGACCATGCATGTATTGACGGTTTCGCAGGCTCGCTCGTACATCACGTTCTCGGGTGTTTTAGAGAAGAAGATCTCGGACGAGTCGAGGATTTTTTGTACTCGGTCCTTCCATTTAGGGTCCTCGGTCTGCGAAAATTCAGTTTCACATTTTGAATCTCAAACACAGTTCAGTCTCCCTTACCGCATTGTACATGTTGGCTGCACCAAGCAAGAAGACCCCATTGTTGTAGGTCCACTCGATCTCGTTCATGTCCTTGCAGTTGTTCAAGTCGCTGGCTCCATCCCAGAAGTGATAATCTTTGGTCATGAATCCCACATCAGATATCCAATCCCACGCCTTCTCCGCCCAGTCAGAATACGTCTGGTTTCCGGTATATTTCGCGAGCCGGGCAGCGAGGTGGAAGAAACCACCCGTCGAGATGGTGTTCTTGTAGTTGTAACCGTTATTCCATGTAAAGATCTGCCAGCGTAGTCCACCTCCGCACGTAGAAGGATCCCAACGTGGGGCTTGGGTATTGAAGACCGCCTGAGCCATCTCGAGCCATTGGGGCTTGTCGCTTGGGGGATTGGGAAAGTTCCGCTCAGCTGCCGACATTGCTGCAAATCCCCAAAAGGCTTGATCGTCGTTTCCCTCTGTCTTGGATTGATTGTTGGGCATGAAGGCGCCAGTGTCACCCGCTTGCCAAAGCATACCCTGCATCGTGATATCGTTGTAGGTGTCGTCCCCGGTGTAGTACCAGTAGTCAATCAATACGTTGAACATTGCACCCGCCTCCCACCAGTAATATGGGTCTGGCAAATTACCTGGGTTGTCGCCAGGATTCATACCCGTGTAGTAGGTCATCATGTCCGTCACGATCTCTTTCGCTGCTTTCTTAATGGAGTCTAACACAGTCAGCGTGTCAAATCATCGCATCTGGCAGATAAGCCTCACCTGCATCTTCGACGTCCATATCAACAGCCCGGACAGACCCTAGTCCTGCTAGGCCGATTGTCAAAAGAATTGCCCATGATGGCAGAGTTGAGTGGCCGGACACTTTCATCGTGGGTGACTTAGGGACCGGCGAGGAATCCGTCAAAGCTTCGATGACTCCGGTGTACGGAGGGGTAGTTCTGTGCTGATCAGACCTTTGCTGTAGATCAAGAAAGCTGATCTAATAAAGGAGTTTTTCGGACCGTGAGTGATGCCGTGGTCCACGGCAGTTTAGCTTCTTCACCCGAGAGAGCGTGCAAAATAGGATGAGAATGAAGAAATGAGCGCGACGTCAGTCACCATGAGGAGAAGCAGTGCAAGACAGAGGGCCGCGTGTGGATCTAACAATCACATTCCACAGGTACTAGGAGTGCTGGCATGGTAACAGCACCTTTATCCCTCGAATCATCGTAACTCCCTTGCCCAGGGGAAATATACCCCTGGGTCTCGCGGCTAGGCGCGTCAGGTTCCCCTGAGAACCATTGTACAGTCTCCGGAATAGTTCAGCAGTAGGCTACTGCAACCCTGAAGCTGCTATTGTGATGTAGCTTCCATGGTTCTATAGTGCTTCGCTCCACGATACGGATCTGCATGGAATGCGGGCAGCCAGCTGTCAACCGTAGCGTCATGATCGATAAGGGCAGCTGTGACAGCAGACCCAATCACGATGGCCCAGCTCATATTGCGACGGGTTCCCAATTTTGATGGGTCGCGACCGCAAGCGAGCAGCGATGTGACAATGGCCGCATTCCCGTGGTCGTCATGGCCATCCCTTTCCGGGATGAGCGAATGGTCGGGTCTCGCCCTTTTGGGCCTTTGCCATCCTGGAAACGAGAGACGGACAGATAAGCCATAATGACAGACCGATTGTCCTAGCCCTGTGGCTGTTCTGCCTCGTGAGATGGACACTGGAGTGTTGAATACAATACAAAGTGAGGTTGTCAAAGTGGATCGTTCAGAAGCGCCCGTGACAGGCAGGAGGGAGGATTGACACCTGAGTCAACAGGCATGAATATCCCTTTTGCTCTCCCATGGAGTTCTTTCACTGACGTCTTGTACGCAGTACATAGTCACATTTGATCCAAGTCCATGCTAAAATACATCACCCTATTAAATGATTGTGAGATCTTGAATATCGTGCACACCTGGTTGCGAACCTGGAGTTAAATACTCATCCCTCCGGGAGTATACATCGACCAATCGGCAATGGCAAACTTCGAATGCCATCCATGCACTGTCGTGATAAATCGTCAGATCTGTGCATGGGAGAGAACAGCCCAAGTGGACCGTGTGATCCCTTTAACCTGAACTTTGAAAGCTAATCTCGTTGAGGATTAGGTTAGCAGCGTCATCCGGACTCCGGCCTCTCATTATTTAACCTCCAGTCATGCCTAAGGCTTCGAAGATGAAGCAATTCTACCAACGACCGAATCTCAGTTACATTCACCTACCGTCAAATTTCCTTCGAAGCTTGCTTTGACCAGTCCATGAATCTGACGCAACTGCGAAATGATCGACACTTCGATATCACGGTTGTGTGTAATGTACTAAGCTCGCCTAGTCGAACGGCCGGGGCCAGATTAGGATCCGACAGCACCTCAGCCGACTTGGCTCCCCTGCCAAGCGTTCAAACAGTCTTAGCGCTGATGAACCTCTCACCTTGTTTGGAATCTGCTGCTGCATCGCCAAATTCAACCGGGAAAATCCCCGGTTCCCCGGAATCACCGAGATCATCTAGGCCAGACTGAGCAATTTCCTGCTCCCAATTGAGCAAAATGATGCAAATATTGGACATCCTATCAGCCACGGTGGTAGAGACCCCTCGTTCAACCGGTCGCTCACGATGCAACTTCACCCTCATCTGGTGACACGCGACAGCCGTGCCCATCGGCAATATTTATCTCAGGAAGAACCCGCCTCGACGAAACAACACCAAGGCTATTTTCAACGGCCTTGAAACAAGCACCAAGAAACCTACATATGATTTTGTCGCAAACACTGCGCGCCCTCTTCGCGGGCCTCGCCGGTGTCCACGCCGCGAGCAATAACCCAGCACCTCTCGTTTCATCCGCCGGCGACATCGCCGTCATCCCAGGATGGAGCCTCGAGTCCAGCCTCCACGTGTCCGGCGATATGCCTGGCTTGTCCCAGCCCGGTGTGAATGTGTCCACCTGGCATCGTGTCGGCCCCCGTGGAACTGTCATGGGCGGGCTTCTCGAAGCTGGCGTGTACAGCGATGCGGAGTTATTCTATTCGGACAACTTGAACCGACTGGCCTCGGAGACTACGTTCCGTTCCCCGTGGCTGTACAGGGAGGAGTTTACACTCAGTCCGAGCGATGGCCAGTACTTTACGCTGCAGACGCACGGGATCACCTCCAAAGCCGATATCTACCTAAATGGTGAGCTGATCGCTGCGAGCAATGAGCAGCAGGGCTCGTATGGGGGTCATAAATATAATTTGACTGATCACGTCCACGCTGGAACAAACTGTTTACTCATCAGGGCCTACCCGACAAACTATCTTCGGGATTTTGCGCTGGGTTTCGTTGACTGGAATCCATATCCTTCAGATAACGGCACCGGCGTGTGGCGAAATGTGGAGATTTCTCAGACAGGTCCTGTGTCTATGTCACCTTTCCGAGTGATCACCGATTTCGCAAAGCCAGCGCAGAACCAGAGAGTGAACGTCACATTGAAGACAGACCTGATCAACCACACAGAGAAGACCGTCCAAGTGACTCTCAATGGTACTATCACCCCACCGCCCGGGTCCAAAGCCGGTCCCATCAAAGGGATCTTCCAACTCAAGCCCGGCGAAAGCAGATCAGTCTCCATCCAGGTACCCATCGAGAATGCTGCGATATGGTGGCCTGCCCGTTGGGGTGCGCAGCCTCTTTATACTGTTCAAGCTAGCCTGCTTGTCGGTGATAGGACTTCGACAGTCTCGGACAAGACTCAGGTTCAACAATTTGGTATTCGACAGGTCTCCTCTTACGTGAACAAGCACAATGACACGGCATTTATAGTGAATGACCAGCCATTCCAAGTCATGGGAGCCGGCTACGGGCCGGACATGTTCATGCGGTTTGATGAGTCGCGCGTGGAGAAGATCTTCCAGTACATGCTGGACATGGGCTTGAACACTGTCCGTCTCGAGGGCAAGCAGGAACATCCAGAGCTGTACGAGCTCGCTGACCGAATGGGCATGATGGTACTTGCAGGCTGGGAATGCTGTGACAAGTGGGAGGGCTGGGAGGTATGGTCTCCCTCCGCGATTTCAATTATGCACCCAAACTAACCTGATCACAGTATAATGACGAAGCTGATGGCGTCAAGTGGGGAGAAGCGGACTACCCCATTGCCCAGGCCGCAATGCTCCACGAAGCCGAGATGATGCAAACCCATCCCTCGATGCTGGGGTTCCTCGTAGGCTCCGACTTCTGGCCCAACGACCGTGCGACGAACATCTACCTCGAAGCCCTGAAAGACATGGACTGGAATAACCCCATCATCGCATCTGCCAGTAAGCGCGGGTACCCCAAAGCCCTGGGCCCATCTGGAATGAAAATGGACGGGCCATATGACTGGGTTCCTCCAAACTACTGGTACGGCGACCAGTACGGGGCAGCGTTCGGATTTGGCTCCGAGCTTGGGGCGGGTGTTGGCACGCCCGAGATGGGCAGTTTGGAGAAATTCATGTCCAACGATGATCTGGACGAGCTGTGGAAGGAGCCAGATGCCAGCCTCTTTCACATGTCCCGATACGACTCCCAATTCTTCGACCGCTCAATCTACAACAAAGCTCTTTTCGCACGTTACGGAAAACCCGTGGATCTCGAGGAATACGTTTTGAAATGCCAGATGGCCGATTATGAAGCAACGCGAGCTCAGTATGAGGCATACTCGGCCAAGCAGAACGCATCTCGACCCGCGACTGGATCGATCTACTGGATGTTGAATAGTGCCTGGCCAAACTTGCACTGGCAACTGTTTGACTATTACCTGAGTCCCTTGGGGGCATACTTCGGTACGAAAGTGGGCAATCGCCTGGAACATGTTGCATACGACTATGAAGCCGAAAGTGTCTGGTTGATCAACCATTCCTTGGATAAAAAAGGAGACCGAGAGATCTCCATTGACCTGATCGATGCCGATGGAAAGTCTCTCTCTGGATCGAAAGTCACAACAACCACCGTGCCGAACTCATCAAAGGAAATCCAACAAGTGAGCGGAATCAACAAGATCAAGGATATCGCGTTCCTGCGCCTTGTTCTCCGAGATACCAAAGCCCAGAAGGACCTCAGCCGGAACGTGTACTGGCTTTCTCCCAAAACGGACGTCCTCAACTGGGGCGATTCCACATGGTACACCACCCCCGTGACTAAATACGCCAATTACCAAAAGCTGCAGGCCCTTTCCTCGGCGGACGTGGCAGCCATGGTGCAAAATGTGAAGCCCCAGAACAGCGATGGCTGGACATATGCCGACGTCCAGCTGGAGAACCAGTCCAAGGTTCCGGCGGTATTCCTGCGGCTGAATGCAATCAAGTCTTCAGATGGCGCTGAAGTTGCACCCGTGTTCTGGTCTGATAATTATGTGACCCTTTGGCCTGGTGAGACACTTGTCATGTCTGTTAGCTTTGAGGGGGACATGAAGGAGACTGTGATTGAGTTGTCGGGTCGGAATGTGAAGAAGCAGACTTTGACGGGTTCTCAGTAGGGACCGAGACTAAGAAGAGATAGGGCCCATCATGGCGATGAGATTGCTATATGAAATATTATGTTGTACGTCAAGCTGTGTAATTTACTGCAGCTGTTAGCTTGTCAGAAGAAGATGTGCAGATTGATGAACAAGCTAATACATAGCTTTAGCTGATGGTCACAGAAAGCTATCATGTACGATGAAATCCAATCAAAAGTACAGAGTGATCAAGAATCCCAACTGATGCCTGTGTACACTGGAAAGCAAGGCAGACCGATCCAAAAGATAACATTTAACACCCTGTTGACGAAAGTCACGCCGCAGCCTGTAGCAATTCCAAGACATACTCCATCTTAGAACCCGAGTACTCAATCCCAAGGACCGTCGGACTCTGCACATTATCCGAATAAAGTAAATTCAACCTCTGCTTCGGCGTCCCACACAACTCCGGCGCTTTCTGAATATCCGGAAACGACAAAAGCTCCTTCGTCGGCGCAGTAGCCCACAAGTAATACAGCGAGATACTCTGCAGCGACGCAAAGCTATGACTCAGCTCTTTCAGAACAGACATCCAGTCTTCCTCCGGTGTTAAGGAGACGTAATACAGCGTCAGGGTGGTTAGAGTTCTGCGCAGCCCGTGGAGGAGCTTGATCAGGTCTGGTACTTGCACTGACGTCCGGAACAAGGCTAGTTCCTGCAAGTCCGGGAGCGACGCGGTCTCTGCTAGCTCGTGCATGAATTCGCTTGCCAGATCATGGGAGCCAAGGTTTAGGAGAAGCGTCTGGAGTTTGGGAGCACTCAGAACCAGCTCAATGAGAAATCCGAAGTTGTCAAGAGTGAGATACTGCTCCAGTGACAATTTCCGCAGATTCGACCAAACCATCTTAAACGCCGGCTGTCGATACAAGAGCTTCGGCATGCGACGCATATCCATGACCAGAGTGCGAGAGTACTTATTCGCATACACCAAATGAAAAGACGTCACCGGTAATTGTGCATCAACCACCAACGCAAAGAACACCGAAACCGCATCCGAGATAGTCACGCGATTCATATCCGGATACCCCTCGGGATAGCGACAGAAAATGAAAAACGACCGACAATTCGTAAAGTTGGTGACTAGATTATCGCGCAACCGTGCAATTTCCTCGATCTCCAGAGGCGCCGACAACCGGCCCCAGGGATGTCGGTCCCAGACTAACCCGCGCCCGACGCCATTCTGGAGCATGAAGGCCAGGCCCTGGACGTACGAGCGCAGTTCTTGATGTCGGGAGAGTTGATCGATGCGACCGAGGCTTTCGGCGGAGAGATCTGTCTTTATGGACGCGAAGAATCGTTGTGCGAACTGGTGGAAAGTTTTCTTCTGGAGGTCGCGACAGGTCAAGCGCAGTTCTAGTAAGCCATCGTTCTCCAGATGACCCGCGATGAGCTCGACGAGTTCGACGGCGAGGGAGGGGAATAGCGACTGGGGAGGGTGTGGATGTAGCTTCATTCTACTGATGGTAGGGTGGGTGTGCTGGGTATCTGCGGGGCGAAGATATTCACATTTTTGGGTATTGCTCGCAGGTGCAGGTGCAGGTCATGATGAGGAGATCAACCTCCATGGAATGGTGGGGCCGGTGGAGCTTCCCCGGATTTCTAGGATGATTTCAAGGAGGACCATCGAACTATCTCCCCTCGCATCTCAGTGGTCGCCACTGGCTGCTGAGGTGTGTTACCCCTCATTTGGTGTGGCGGACAGAGCAGCAGCACATGCGGGATTGGCGGGAAGTGCCAGCCAGTGGGATCATCGATGGACTCGAGGTGCGGAGGCACTTGGGGGGAGTATAGAGATCAAAGATGAAGATATACTGACAATAGTCCAAAGAAAGACCTCAAGCCCGACCAGACCATCTAACATGAAACACGTTAAGCCGAACGCTAAAGCTGGATGTATGTATAGAGTCAAAAAAAAAGATATACGATATCCGATCCAGCGCCCGCTAAAATGAAGGTGTCACTGTGACACGCGGAGTGCAAGGAAGAAAACAAACTCACGAGAAGATAAGAATACGGTTAGTGCTCCATGGACTTAGACAGATCTCTCCACATCGTACATCGATCCAACTGATCCTGAGGAACGGGCTCCATCTCAGTGGACCCGGTCTGAATCTTCAGCCGTCGCCCATATCCAATGCCCCAGGTCTTCCACACAGGCGCATCCTCATATCTATACACGTTGGGATCGAGCGCCTTGACAAAGCTGAGATAATAGTTCATCGTGATGGGCACGATCTTGGCATTGACATTGGCGAAGGACTCGGATGCTTGGTTGGTGTCCCCCAATCCGAAGATGGCCGGCAACTCGAATACATGAGGCACTCCCATCCCATTCGCCGTCTCTGCCGGATCTTGGACATTAAACCGATAATTCCAGACTTTGTAGGAGGAAAAGTATCGGGCCATCATGGCGGCCATGTGGTTCCCGGGACAGGTAAAGGTCGACTCGCCGTATGCCTGGGCGGCGGATGGGAAGTATGGAGCATGTTTGGGGAGAGGATCGGTCAAGGGATATGCTTTGTTGATCTGTGTCAGCTCGTCATCGCTGAGACCTGGGTAGTTGTTCTTCATGAACTGAGCAACCTCCTCTGGGCTGGATGCATTGTACCCAAAGGGGGTGCCCTCATTGGTGTCGTCCGTGACTACCAGAGGCACATGGATGAATTTGCCTTGCTCGAACAAGTTATACAGACGATCGGTGATCAAAGTCCCATCCACTACCGGCAAGAAATACCACAATGGTGCCGGCGAGTCGCTTCCGCCAGGGAAGGGCTTATCGACGTCATAAGTCATGATGGTCGTGATATCGACCGAGCGCAGACAGGCGAGAGTGTTGTCGACACCGCCACAGCCCACGTCCTCCGCGAACCGCTGATACTGGAACTCCGTCTCCGTGACCGTGCGCTGAGTAGGCCAGAAGGTGGATTCGGCGACCGCACCGACGAAGAGATTCATATCGCGACCGTCGTACGCAGTAAGATGGTGAGCGACCGAGCCTGCTCCAGCCGAATCACCATGAATAACCACATGGCTGGGATCGCCACCGAATTGACGGATGTGCTGCTGCACCCACGCAAGCGCCTTGCGTTGGTCCAGCAAACCCGCATTGAGGTCGCCATCTTGCCGGATATCCTCGCTGGCGAGGAATCCAAGTGCACCAACACGATAGTTGAAATTGACAAAGACGATATCGTGCCCCGATTGCTTCACAACTTCACTGCCGTTGAAATTGAAGTTCGAGTCGTCCGCATATCCACCCCCTTGGATGAACAACCACACCGGGAGATTGGAATCTGTCGTCGCATTGGATGGTCGCCAAAGGTTCACGAATAAGCAGTCCTCTCCCAGAGATTCAGTCGTGTGTTGGCCCACACCAACGCAGACAGGTCCGAACTGGTGCTCGTTAGTTGGCTCGGTTCATGGGGCTAGCGTTAGCGCTTACCGCGGTCGCATCGACAACTCCATCTGTCTGCTCGGGATCTTCTGGTGCTCGAAATCTAAGCTCCTTCAAGGGAGGCTTGGCATATCGCATGCCCAGATATTCATCGACGCCATTGCTCAGCGCGATTCCCTGATAGCGGGAGTATCCCAGGTCGATTATAGCCGACCGGCTCAGGGACTGCGAGGGGGACAGGGGCAGGGGCGAGGCACACACAAGATGCCCGAGAATGTCAGCAGCAAGCACAATTGCTGTGCGAAAGGACATGGCGATGGCCTGGAATGCATGCACTGTATGAAGTAGTAGTATACAGGCGAAGAGCATGGGCTGGGCGAACTGGCGGCGCCTTGGCTGACTTGGCTGACGACACCGACTCCGCAATAAAGCAGGGGCTAAGCTGAGAAAGGAGTTGGTCGCAAATTGCAATTGATTGAGTGGACTCGGTGGAGAATGCTAACGCGTGAGTGTGGAGCTCCTTTTAAAGTCCGCTTTGCCCTGATTTCTGAGGCATCATACCCCAGCCGATTTCCTATTCCAGAAGGGCTGTTCCCGGCCATCAAAACTGACTAGGTGCTCTTGGAACGCTTATACATATGGCAGGCGATAATTCCCAAAGAGTCCCTTGGATCGGAAACCTGACCCACCGTGTCTCCCATTGCGGCAGCGCTGTAGGGTGACGTTCCATGACTGGGTACAATAACAAAGGTTGACAGCAAGACGGCGGTAATACCAACTTACCGCCGATGTTTCTACGAGATATTCTGCGTTTTCTAAATCTTCTTTATCAGAGGATCCCGTATATTCTGAAAAAAAAAAGAGTTTGCAGGAGTATATTCATTATTGCAAAATAAATGCTCAATAATAATGATACAAGACTTCATAACGCATTACTCATATCGTACAGACAAAACAGGGGACGGGTATCTCTAATAAACGTGGTGGTGGCTTCGACGACCATCAGTTCCATGCATGCGACGAGTACCAGCAGCCTAGTAAATCACACAACGATTAGCCCAAGCACCAAAGCAAATATAATCCATCATACTATGAAGTGCATACTTTGACACCAGGACGGCGAGTCAAGCTGCCCCTGAGCTTCATCAAAGCCCCCGAGATCTTATCACCCATGGTCACCTTGCGCTTGTGGTGGTGTTGGCGACGAGAGGCACCCCAGCGACGACCGGTAGTGCGGTGGGTGGAGGGGCCGTGCCGGGTGGTTGTCGCAGGGCCATGGCGAGTAGTGGTGGTCTTGGTCTTGACTGTCTGGGTTCGGGCGTTGGGGCCTTTCAGGCGAGTCATGAGGGAGGGTTTGGTTTCGCGGGTGGTGGTGGTAGTTGGGCGATGACGACGGCGGAACATTTTGATTGTGTAGATAGAATGTGGTGATGAGATAGAGAGATTTCCAAGTTTAGAAATGGTTCCAGGAGTTGATAGTTATTCAAGTTCTTAAGATTGTTGATGAGGTTGGGATGGTAGTATGTCGATGAGAAATCTTCAGGTTTTATAAACACCTTTCCAACGAGACCACAAGTTGTGATGAGATACGCTATCACGAACATCAATATGCCAAGTCACGTATGCCAAGTGCCAGTTCGCCTTCCAGAAGGGAGATAACTGGATACAACAGGGGGTGGGATGCAGTGGCGCTAAGCCCGGCACGTCATCCGTGGAAAGATCGGCGCTAGCATTCTCCAATCCACCCAGCAGTTTCAAAGCAGAGCATGTCACCGTTAATTTATTTCAAGTCATTCGATTGGCAGTGATTCATGTGGGGAACGTCATACAGAATACAGCTGGGGTGTTTCTATTTTGTCTTTGCGAGGGCGCGGTCTGATAAGATCATTCGCTTGCTGTGGATGACATCATTTGACAAGGACCTATGGGAGCGGAGATAATAACCCATACTTTCGCCTGGGATAATGTGATAACTACCATGACGAGGAGAAAGAAGCGACACTCTGTGGGTGCCTAGAATCAAGATGATCCTGTGGCTTATGGGGTCAGTGAATTCTTCCTGTTCAAGCGGTCTTGCAGCAAGGCTTTAGACGGCCTGCTACGGAACAGCTTGCAGAAGTCTTTCAACTGCCAGGGTGTTACTGGAGAGACACTTCAAACTCAAGTGCATGTCCCCATTCAAGTCTAACCCTGTTAAAGCACTTCGTCATCGTCGAAGTAGAACAGAAGCTGGCGCTCACCTCTCCCAAATTGAAGACAGATAGAACGCGTTGAAATGGAATTCAGAAGCAGGAAAGAGCGGACCACTGTTAGACGACCAAAGCGAAGGAATTTCTAGACAGCTCTAGTGCGAAGGGAGACATCACCCCAAGGCTGAAAGCAACCCCATTTCGGAAAACCAATCTGCGAGTTTGAGCGATGAATTTGTCTGATCGCATATATGGGCCCTAAACGAGAACGAGTGTATAAAGAGCGAACAATACTCAATCGCTCAACTAAAAGCTCTTCTTTAACCACTGCGTCTGCGAGTTACAATACCCCAGCAAACCAGTCAGACCCCATTCAACGCCTATACCACTCTGCTTGTGCCCACCAAACGGCGCCGTAGGCATAACATCAAAGTGCGAGTTCACCCAAACCACACCAGACTGCAATTGATCCGCAATCCGAGTGGCCCGCTCAAAGTCCTTACTCCAGACCGAGGCACCCAATCCCGTCTCGAGCGCATTGGCCTTCTCAATCACGTCATCTTCGTCGGACCACTTCATCACGGGGAGAATAGGCGCGAAGGGCTCCTCTTGCACGACGCGAGAGGACTCGGGCGGGTTGTGGATGATGGTTGGGTGAATGAAGTAGCCCTTCGATTCCTCGATGGAGCCGCCGAGGACGGCCTTGAGTTTCTCGGTGGAAATGGAGTTGAATAGATCTTTGGCCTTTTCGAATTGCATTTTGTTCTGTACGGGGCCGAAGAAGACGTCGGGCTCGGTACCCTCGCCGACCTTGAGGGTTTTGACGAATGCGATCAACTTCTCCAAGAACTGGTCGTAGATCTTCTCGTGCACATAGAGCCGTTTGATCATCATGCAGATCTGGGAGCTGCACAGGTAGGACAGAATGCCAATCTAGGAAGATTCGTCAGTTATTTTTTTGCCCCATGTTTATAAAGTAAAGACCTACCTTGGGGATAACCGCATCAATGTCGACATCGTCGCAGACAATTGCCGGGTCATTACCGCCCAGCTCCAGCGTAACGCGCTTCAAAGTCTTAGCACAGCTAGCCATGACTCGCTTACCCGTGGCAATTGATCCCGTAAAGGAGATCTTATCAATGCCAGGGTGCTCGGTCATCATAGGACCTAAAGTGTCATCTCCACTCAGACACTGCACAACGCCAGGATGGAAGAACCGGGTAGCCAGCTCCGCGAGTTTCAAATCACAGTACGGGGTAAACGGCGACGGTTTTACGATAACCGTGTTTCCAGTATAAACCGCAGACACGATCTTCCCCACAGCCAAAAGCACGGGGAAATTCCACGGCACGATAGCACCCGCCACGCCCATCGGCGTGTATCGCTGAATCACCTTACGATCCTCGGTTTCTTCGATGATATTCGTCGGAATTTCAATGTTGCTGAGTCCCCGAATCCAGGTAGCCGCCATGCCGACCTCAGTCTGCGACTGGTTGAGCGGCTTGCCCTGCTCCATTGTGAGGGTCTTGGAGAATCCATCGATGTTGGCATCGATTGCATCCGCATAGGCCAGGAGAGCAGCTCGGCGCTCCGCGAAGGAAGTCTTGGACCATGTCTTGAATGCGGTACGGGCCGCATCGACGGCCTTGTCCAGATCTCCTTGAGTCGCGACTGGGACCTCTGGATTGGGCTCCGTGGTGGCTGGGTTGATACCATGGCGAGTTGTGGCGGTTGATGTCAATTCGTTGTTGATGACATTGTGGAATGTCTGCAATCAACAATCAGGCTCCCGGTTCAAGAGGAGTGTACGCTCTGAGTGCCTTACCGTAAAGTCCAATGGACGATTCTTCTCAAAGACTGCCATCTTGACCTTCACAAACTGTGATGAGTCGAATTCGTCAAGTCTGAATGTGAAATAGAACCAACTGGGAGAAATGCAGGAAGAAGTTTGAATGCAGCTGGGGAGGGGTAGAGAAAGCACTAGCGACTCAGGCGTCCAAGCTGCATCGCATTGCATCTGACCGGGCTGTGTCCATCGAAGACTTTATACGTCCATTTTGGCGTATCGCATTCAGCTGAGTGGGCCTGAGGAATGCCGGAATTAACTGCCGTAGAAAACTCGCGACAAACGCCCAGTGCCCTCACGAATGTCCTTGAACGATCAGCTCAGCCATGGCACCTGCAGCTCTGAGTGTGCACTCTTTAGTTAGGTGCACACTCAGAGGTTGTTGGAAATCATAACCCCCAAGAGATTGACGGCTATCGCCCGTTTCTATGCTGTGATTGGATCATAATATCTGACTATTGGACCGTCTATAACCTGCATTGGACTCCATCTGTCGAGACCCTACCCAGCTGAACTGTGGGCTCGGTTGTATGCGGGGGGTGGAAGCTCGACGATTAGATAGCGGTCTGTGCCCAAGCGGACACGAAGTGTTTAATAAGCACGGGTAGTTCCCGAAATGTCAAAATGCCAGCAGGAAAACAAACAGTACTGAGTTTGTCAGTAGGCGGCCCAGCAATAGTAAATACCCGTCCATGGACTCCATGGGTGGCCTAGGGCTGCTGATCTACACTGCGGGGAGAATTGCGGGGTCTGGGCATTTTACGACTCAAATCAAATCCTAAACTTTATCATTGAGGTCACAACGAATGAGCGTACCTGCTAGCGCCATTACCCCATCAATATATCGGATTTTACCTTCGGCATTGCATCAATAGCGCATGATTCGCGCGTCATCTATTGTTTTCCCTGCATGTGAGATGCATTTGACATATCATACTCGAGAAGATGGATCATCTTGAAGATGGGAAGAGTCTTTGCGTGCGCCCAACAAAAATCTCAATAAACTTCTCCCTGTCAGTGGAGAGAGATAGGCTTTTGACATGTAGACTCAGAAGATCGAACAGGCCTTTGCAGAAGCGTTCATGTATAATCAAAAATGATGAGGGTATCATGCCATTGCGATGTTAGAAAAAACTAATAATACAGGAAAGACCGGCTATGTGCTCGCCAATGGCTCCTCAAGAAAGTCACAAAATATCAAAAAGGTTCAAAACTGCCCGGAATCATTGCTCCGAACAAAAGTAAAGGGGAGAAGATCCCCCCTCTACTCAATAGGCCAGCGGCCCTTCACTTTGCTGGACAGACCTGCGCGTTCAACAACCTCACGGCTGCGCTTCTTCGCCTCCTCGACAATCTCCTTCTCGTTCATCGTCAGGAGCTCGCCATTCTGGACGAGCACTTTGCCATCGACAACAACCATGTCAACGTCACGGCCGGTAGCAGTATACACCACCGCACTGCTTGTATATAAATGTTGACTCCATGGTAAGACATAGAAAATACTTTAAAAATCGAACTCTTCTACATTTAGTTTAACCAAAAGAATGATAAAAAACCAATAACAAAAACCACCTTTGTTTAATTAAATTAATATTTNTTTTGAAGAAGTTTTACTGGATGAGAGCTGATACTTCTTCAATCACCACTCAATCTGGAAGAGGTGAGACCTACTGGTCGTATAAAGTTATGTATTGTTGTCGAATGACCTATTTTGTAAGTTTCATCTCGAGTGAAACATGCGATTGCATGTGTCGACATATACGAAGGCTAGTCTTTCTCCTTTGGTGGTAGGAAAAAAGGTAATTCAACTCAACCCTGCTCCTTCAGGCGCTGGCAAGGTTTAGGTGTGGTCCAGCCTACGGCCTACCATTCATCCAGCAGCGGGAGGTCCGTGTGTAACCGGAGAATTGTCGATGTTTCTCGGGGTAAACGTTCAGAATAGGTTAAGGCAAATGGTACATTCTTCATTTCATTCGTGCGTCTCAATGATCGTCAATTGTAGATACGCCAGTTCCGCTTATACATCCATGACTAAAAGATCCAAGGAAATCCCGTGTCCGCCGTGCATCCCAATCCCAAGAGCCCAGAACCCAAGAAAGGAAGAAAACCGCAATAGCAAGTCGGCAGAAGGGTATTTTGAACGACCGTGTCTCCGGAAGATGAAATTGTCCCGGCAAAAAAAAAAGAATCCAAAATTAAAAACCGTGCAACCAAAAGAAGCAACTGTTGCGGCAAAGGGGGATATCACAGTAACGTAAACGCCTCCAGCGCATCCATGAACCCTGCAATTGCGCCGATGCCCACCAATCCACGGGTAGCACTGCGTGTCAAAGCCTTGTGTCTTTCCTTAGCTTCTTCACGTGAGGATCGACGGCGCGAACGGCTCGGAGACCGAGACCGTTGCGAGCGAGGGGGCGAGGGCCGGAGGCTGAAACTCGACTCGGGGGATGAAGAAGAGAGCGGATACGCAGACGGGTGGGGCCGTGGCTGCAGGAAGTTATTATTGTTGGTATGGTTGTAGCTCTGCTGTCGGGCCCAGGATGAATCGAATTGACCTGGTGGTGTGGCCCGTGGTGAAGGGATGGGCATTGCGCCGGCAGGTACATTGTTGGGCTGGCTGTTTGGAACAGATCGGGGCGCACTGTTAGTCAAGTCCTGGCCCGGGTGGTATCTGTAGGTTTGTTGAAGAGGCTTTGTGATATGGATTGGCATGGGTTTGCTCGGTGGAGGCCCTTGTACGCGAGGAATAGATTGAGGTGGCGGCGGTGGCGGCTGGAAGCTGCCGCTGGGGTAAGATGGTGGTCCTCGGTCCGAAACTGGGCTGGGAGGATATCGCGAGGTTGTACCGTTGGGTTGAGCGCGACTGTCGTTGATAGTGACATGTTTGCGTGGCTGACGAGCGGTGGATCGCTGCTCGTCTTCGTCACTAGAAATGATTACTCGCGAATTTGATGGTTGAGTTCGTCGACGTCGTTGGGACTCGTCGGCTTCAGCATCGCTTTCAACACGTGCCTGATAGCCGGAGTATCGCCGTCGAAGCTCGGCTGCATGCTTCCGGGCTTCTTGTGAATGGGGTTTGCGCCAGTCGTCCGTTGTGCCTTCCAGATAGTAGCCGTGGGAGCCAAGGCCATCCCAGTCGATATCGTCCGAATCGTCTTCTTCGCTATCAGATGAGACATATGCACGCGGTCTACCGGTTTTCGTGGTATTTGGAGGTGACTTTCTGCCAGCCGAGAGCAGGGATGGATCCAAGAATGGTACCCAGATCAGCAGCAGACGGTTCATCGCACCCTCCGAAAGATGAACCATGTCCTTTGGTGATCGCTCCAGGTTAGCCAACCCCACGTCACTATCCCCAAAGGTAACCACCAGTGGTTTCGAGAGATCTGAGCCTGTAGCGGCGGTCACCAAAGGTCTCATCGCTGAAGCCACACTGGAGTGGTTGGATATGATCTTCTGGTTCGTAGGATCATTTGCTGCATCCACAGCCTCCTGCGCCACGAGATCCCATAGTCGATCTAGACGCTTCAAAGACCAGTATCTGACAATAATCATGTTCTGAGTCTCGGCTTTTTCTTGGGCAACGATATCATCTGCCATAAGCCCCGGGGTTGCTGAGCTCGGGCTTCCATTCCTGGTCTTGACCAATTCTCCCAGTTGCAGGATCCGCGTCATCACGATCAGGCTCAACTTGAGAGATTCTAATTGCGCTAGAAGGTAAGTGACATGCTGTTTTCGAAAACACCACCTAAGCCTCTCCTGCACAGGGATCTTGCTCAGGTCCTGATGAGTATCAGTGCCTTGCAGTTTATCCAGCATGTGCTCGATCTCCACAAAGACCATTTGTCCCTGGCTGGCGATTTCCCACGCTTTGTCGGTTGCTTCAGTGGTATGGCCAAGGCCGTCTCTTTCAAGAGCCTGCCCGAGATGCTTGAGAGTCAACGCAAAGAGAGAGATGCCCTTGGCAATACTGTGGATCTCGATCCTGGACTGTGCGAGTTGGCATGCGGCAGCGTTAAGGAGCAGCGAAAGGCGAAAGCCCGCCCCCGCGACCCGGATGATCGAGGTCTCGGGGCCTATGATGAGAGAGCTTCCCGTCAGTTTTGGGTTCGAAAGCCCTCAAACTGCAAAACAGGCTTCATACCTTGCGCCATCATCGTGTATCTCTCACAAGCGGTTCAGCAAAATAGTTTAGGTCACGCAGAAGAGAGAGAGGTTGAAATCAAGTAGTGGAGAGAAGTGATGAAACAAGCGGACATGATGCACAGGGAGGTCCGAGTCTCCTCAAGACGGTAGTCGCCACAGGTTCAACATTAAATGTGCCCGTGGCCTATGAGACCCTGCGTAATCAACCCCTCCCCTCCTCTCTTCTTCAGAGCCGCAAGTGTTGTGCATATCAAGTGACTCAAAGCTGGCCGTCAGCGTCCGAGCCCCCGCATGACGCCATGGCGGGAGCCGGGACAGCCTCTCTTTGGCCTGGAAATGAGCAAAAGAGTCGATCTGGAGCCTATCGCGCGCTAGTGCGGGCGAAGACAATGAGATTCCCCGGTGATACACAAGCCCGGGGCGTAAGGTCAGGCCAAAAGTACTCGGTTATGCACTGCCCCGAAAAGCAGGAATCAGATGTGCTGGTGTTGAATCGTGATCGGCATGACGTCCCGCCGTTTCTGGCGCCTCGTATTGACGGGCTGCGCCTTTATCAGGACTGTTTTCGCCCAGCACTCAGCACCTGCCACCCAAGGGTGTGCACAATACAGTGGACATGGAGTGTTATCGGCGTGGCTCTACACGAGCTGAAGTCGGGACAGGTCACTCCCATGAACAAACATGACATGAGCTACCTATCGCGCTATCAGCGTCGCACTCGATTGCGGGAAGTTAACATTCGGGCCGACAGGCAGTCAGAAAACAAAGAATTGCCATAGTGGCTTCCTCGAGGAAATAACTTTGGACATCTGACAGGCAGTGCGGAATGATCCGCAAGAAGTCGCATGGTTGGGACTCAGCCTATCGTACTTTAGAGAAGATGAGGCTGTTTTCATAAGTGGTCGAAGTTGGAGCGAGCTATCTAATTCTTAGATGTTTAGCTGTTTATTGCGGTACAGCATTCCTACTGGCCACACTTCCGCTTTCGGCCCCTGATCGGGGAACAGCTATGGATTCCAAGTCTCTTTACATATAGTTAATGTTATTGATTAGTAGAATTTTTATTCTAAGGACTGTTACTGCCCTACTTCAACCTTGAGGCAAAGAGTATCACAATATCGGACGTGTTGTCGATCGGACCGTGTCTACTGACACCATTTCCGCCCCGCCGCACTCCTCCACCCCTCACAAATTGGCAACCTCCTTTTCCCGATCACGCCGTCATCTGTGGAGATTCCCCAGTCCGATGACCACCAACTCGAGCCGCCATCATCGGATATTGGGGAATTCAATACAACATTGCCTTACACTCTAGGGTTGCTGGTATCTGGGCCGAATGGGCGAGATACCCCTGGTTGAGCTAGGAACGTGCGAAGGGAGACACTGGGAGCTTGAGATCTCAAAACCGTACTCGAGCTTGCACGGCATTCCGCCCATGTGAAATCATGTCTGCTGACGGTGTCACTGTCGGCGGCACCTCCGACCAGACCGCTTCGTCGACGCCCGCTCTATCGACCACGCCACAGCCTCCTGTCGCAGGCACGATCTCCTCCAACGAAGCTGGCAACGAGAAGGAGGGTACAAAGGCAGAGTATGGGACAAGTCTTCAACCAAAACCAGAACTGCCGCAAGAACTGGATGACTTTGGCCTCCCCATTCGACCGCGCTCGCGGCCTGAACCTTCCCACGACGAACGCCCTCAAACCGATCGCCAGGCCGCAACCGAAGATGAAGCTTCCAATCTGACGGGAAAACAAATCGTGAACGAGAGTATAGTGCAGGCCAATGACGATGCTTCCAAGGACAAAGCAGAGCAAGAAGTTAAGGGTGTTGGGAATGGGCCAGAAAAACAATCGGCACGAGACGACAAGAAGCCCGAGTCCGAAGCGCACAATACCGCCTCCAATGAGAAGTCTCATGACGAAGCCTCAGAACCACCCCCACCATATCGTAAGTCAATTTCGAAAGACAAGGACAGGCGACCCTCGGAATGGTCGCACCAACGAATGACTCAACCTCAGGAGGATGACCAGGAAAGCGAGGAAGAGGAAGACGAGTGGAAAGCAATGCCTGCTCTTGGAGAGATGGACTACTATGATGACTATGGAAGGCTCATCGCTCGCGGCGCCAAGGAAGAAGATGACGAGGCAGTATATAATGGCTTGGGTGGTGCTGGAAAAGGGTATACTCGAGTGCAGCTTGATGAAGATGCTCAATCCGCCACAAGCATGGACGAGGATACGAGCTATCTTTTCCGCGAGGCAGCAGGCAACTCTGCAGGATTCGTCGGTGAAGAGCTTCGCGACACTGTTAGCCAGCTTCAGGCTACGAAGGACCTTCTAAACGAAACACAAAAAATCGCTTATGTGGGCGTAGTGCGCCTGTCAATTCATGAAATGAATTTGGAGCTCGGCAAGTTACCCTTGACCAAGTCATCCCGCAAGGTGATTCTCAAAGCCCAAGATGCCCAAAGGAAATGGGGTCAAACAATGATGGGACGTCTATACATGCACATGGATATCAACCCCGCCGAGCAAATCATGATCGAGCAGCTTGCTGAACATGGTGTGCAACCTGGGGACCTAGTACGTCCGCTCATGCAAAATTCGCGCGTCAAGAACCCCATGGCCGGGAGCGACCCAAAAAACTCGACTTCTCCCATCTCATCCCCTACCACGGGAAATGGTTCTCGCTCCCGGGTATCTACAGAGACAGAGACCTCTGACTTGGGCTCTCCCCCGCCCTATGACGCACATCCAGATGATGAAGAGGTTCCGGAAGTCCACACGCCAGCGCAATTGCCTACGTCGGAGAAGATCGACATCGACCTTCGGTGGACGGTGCTCTGCGATCTTTTCCTTTTGTTAATTGCCGACTCAGCCTATGATTCTCGGTCACGGACATTGCTCGAGAGAGTTGGCGCGACTATGGATGTGACCTGGCTGCAAATCTCTCGATTTGAGAAGCGTGTAACAGACGCTCTTGAAATGCAAGAAGAGGCCGAAAAAGAGACCTGGGATGAATCAGAGCACATGGAGAAGCGTCGAAAGGCCAATTTGACACAGAAGTACATGATCATGGGCCTTGCAACCGTCGGTGGTGGTCTTGTAATTGGTCTCTCCGCAGGGCTTCTAGCTCCCGTTATTGGAGCCGGTCTTGCCGCCGGTCTCACCACTGTTGGCCTTTCCGGCACAAGTGCGTTCTTGGGCGGAGTTGGCGGTACTGCGCTTATTGCGTCGAGCGCTACTCTCGGTGGAAGCGCTATCGGTCTGAAGGCCTCACATCGGCGAACAGGAGCTGTGCAGACGTTCGAGTACCGACCTCTTCACAACAATAAAAAGCTGAACCTCATCGTGACTATCTCTGGCTGGATGACTGGTAAAGTCGATGATGTCCGGTTGCCCTACAGTACTGTGGATCCTATTATGGGAGACATATACTCGGTTCTTTGGGAGCCCGAAATGTTGCGCAGCATGGGTGACACGATCAACATTCTTGCGACAGAGGTACATCCCGATTCCATATCTCACTCCGTCATGACTAGACACGGAGCGGCGCGACGACTGACTTGTCTTCTTCTTTAGGCACTCACGCAAGGCTTACAACAAGTACTAGGCAGTACTATTTTGATGGCCCTCATGGCCTCGTTGCAACTCCCGCTCGTTCTTACCAAGCTTGCTTATCTTATCGACAACCCCTGGAACGTCTCGTTGGCTCGTGCCACTTCAGCAGGATTGGTCCTGGCTGATTCCTTGCAGGACCGCAATCTTGGTAACCGTCCTGTTACGTTGCTCGGTTTCTCGCTAGGTGCACGTGTCATCTTCTCATGCCTCAAGGAGCTTGCTGCCAAGGGGGCTCACGGGCTTGTCCAGAATGTCTATCTTTTTGGCTCCCCAGTTGTTGCCAGCAAAGACGAATATCTCAAGGCCCGCAGCGTGGTCTCAGGCCGATTTGTGAACGGCTATGCCAAGAATGACTGGATTCTGGGGTACCTGTTCCGAGCCACGAGTGGTGGTATCATGCGCGTGTCTGGACTCGCCCCTATCGAAGGAATCCCAGGCTTAGAAAATGTCGATCTCACTGAAACGGTCAACGGTCACATGGACTACCGTGCCGCCATGCCTCGTATTCTCAGGCAGGTTGGATGGGAGGTCCTGGAGGATGAATTCGCAGAAATCGAAGACCCCGATCCGGACAACCACGCCGAACGACAAAGAGAGCTCATTCGCGAAATTGACGAGGCTCGTCGAAATGCCGAGTTGAAGCCGGAGAAAAAGCGCTTTGGTCTGTTCAAGCGTGGCAAGATGGCAGAGAAGAAGACATGGGAGACGTACGATGTTGATCGCGGCTCTTCACCGCACAGCCCTGCCGAGCCGCATAGCGCGCCTGGCTCCGTCCTTTTCGATATCGAAGCCATTCGAGCTGAATTAGCCTCTGAAGCGATCGAGGTCAAGCAGCTAGAATCTACACTTCCCCCGATGAAGCTAGATCTCCATCGCCCTCCCGGTGCATCATCTACGCAACCCGTGACGCCGGTTGAAAAAGCGCCAACGCCAAAGGAGCCCGCGCCTTGTCTGCCTCGTACGGCCTCGGAGCCGCAGCTTCCTACAGAAAGTCATAGCACTCGCGCTACGCCCGGTGCTATCCCCTCCCACCCAGAAGAGCCAATTGAAATGACCTTTGATACGGTCTTCCATGACAACTCCCGACGTCAAAATGATCCGCATTCACGACCCGAGTTGCGGTCTTCCTCTACCATGCCTGCGGGCATTGGCGCCACTGCTGTCGGGGCGATGGCTCTCGAACCGAATGCCTGGGCCGATCATGATAACCATGGCCATGATGGTGAAATCCATATGACATTTGAATAAGGATGGAGGAATGGGTGTTTTTCTTTGTCCCCTTTTTTTCCCTTTGGCCCTTGCTCTTTTGCTCTAAGGTTTTCATAGTCTTTACTGGGGTTCTAGATGGAGCGTTGCTCTGCATCGGCGTTGGGAAGACCAAATGTGTATATGGCTAAAAGCCTGTCATGTATAGCGACAATGAGCGAAAATAAATAAGATATCCTTGAATCAATCTCTCAGTAGTGTATGTTGTGGTATTTGATACTTCTTTCATGCCTGGCAGTGCTTCCAGAGTATGTACTATGCGGATTTCCAGAAGTCTGTCGAGTCTCCTCCGCTTTGTGGGGCGTGTTCCTTGGTACGCGTGTCACGCCTTCCCCTCATGCATTGTCTTACCTCCGTCCAATTCGCACTCTTCGGGGTTGACTCGTGACGGGCCTTTGTGGTGGCCGTTTCTAAACCGACACTATCTGTGCAATTGGGTACCTATCTTTACATTCGACAGTTTCGCGTGTTCAGCGCGACCCGATCTTCGAGATCTTGACGGTACGCGTACCCGCGGATCTCGTCCGTTCCCAACCTCTCCAACGCTCCGGCCACAGCGGGCCCTTTTCGCCACGATGCAAAGACAGGGAATTAAGAGAGACCCAGCCAAGACCGCTGCAGGTGGCCTCACGAAAGTCGACCTCGGGAGGCACTTGCTATCGACGTTCAACAAGCTGGAGAAGGCAGATGTGGTGGAGACCAAGGATTCCAACCCCACTGAACCGGAGCATACAATAGAGCAGCCGCCTGTCTCGAGTGACGATGAAGGGGAACTGACCGAGCTAAGCTCTGCCGATTTCAGGTCTGAACCCGAATTCGCTTCGCCCGGCCAAGAGGAGCAAGAATCAGAGCAGGAGGATACAAGATCGCGAGAGTCGAGCTCGCCAGAACCACAACCCCAGCCCAAGGATAACAATGGACCCGCGACGGATGATGAGCCAATCAGTACTGATGAGGACGACGGTTCTGCTGAGGACTCGGACTCCCAGAGACCCAAGAAGAGAGTGCTAGAGACCTACGACCAGAAGCCCAAAGGAAGAGACATAGAAGATGAGAGTGACCCCTTTGGTGGTATTTGGAATCCTCAAAGCTCCAAAAGATTCAAGACCAATAAATACGGATCGTCCGCAGCATTCTCCCAAACTTCCAGCTTTGTTCAGTCACAGGCCACTCCTGGGAACAGCTCTCCACCAACCAAGTCACGGACTCTCAAGGCACAGGGCAAGAAGAAGGTGTACAAAAAGTCTAGCCCTGATCCAGAATCAAACAGTGGATATGTTATCTCGCAGGAGATTCACTCTTCATGTCCAAAGATATCAACATCGTCGCCCGAGTTCAAGATGCCCGCCGTTCCCATCAGTTCCAACGCCAATTCATCTCTAGCCGCCTCATCGTTCATGGAGACGCTATCATTGGACTTGGATGGCGACGAATCCACCCTTTCACCTCTCAGTTCCATACTTGGTTCTCCGTCGTCCGAGGCAGAAGAACCAGGCCCAGCATTGTGCCCGATGTGCAAAAACGAAGTAGACCGCGATCTATTGGAGATATTCCTCGCTCAGCCAAAGCAACGCGTCCGCGAGCAACAACACTTCTGCGCCTCCCATCAACAGAACACTGCTGAGAAAGAATGGAAATCACAAGGGTACCCTACTATTGACTGGGAGACCTTCGACAAGCGCGTTCAGAGGCATTTTTCTGCACTCGAAAAGCTTCTTGTCCCGGACTGCTCTTCTTATTATCGCAACATTTTGGATGAAGCACTGAAGAGCGGGAAGTCGCGTAACTTTCGCCTGAGTTTGTCTGGTGACGGTCTCGAGACCATCTCTTGTGGGTATTATGGGACGAAAGGGTCTGGAAAGATGTGAGTCTTCTTTGCCAATTGACGATCGGCAACAACACACTAATATCTAGCAGGTTGCAAGCCATTACTGATCGTTTCGCTGTGAAATTACGTCGATTGGCCACTTCCGATCGCATTGTCAAGAAGGCAGGTGTCGTCGGCTACGCCCAGTCTGTCTTGGTCCCTGAACTGGCAGTCCGCCTTGTCAAAGAGGATATGGGAGTCAGCGACGATGCCGCGCGCCAGATTCTTCGTGAGAGTATTACGTTGGGTGAGAAGATGAACCCTGCACTTGACGATGATATACCGATTCCAGAGGAACTCGTAGAGGCTTTTGACGACGAAGATTGAGGAGTTTCGCGTCTGTGAAATGCTGTCTCATATCACCTATTTTGGTCGAGGTTGATTTCTGTTGGTGTTTCGGGCTGGGATTGCATTTTTCTCTTATTGTTCTTCTTCATTTGGTCTTAGCGATTGTATATGATAGCCCTCGTGATACCATGTTGCTGTATACTGTTCTTGATCAAGATCAGCGGCTATAAGAATTTCCGGTTTGCATTATCCAGAACGTGTTTGTTCAGATCTGATATCGCCACTGTTCGAGTCTGGGTCTCTACGAGTGAAGTGGATCTCCAGAATTGAGTTATAAGGTTCGCGTGGGGTTAAGTTAGTCAAGGAAATCAGCGGACTGAAGCTTATCATCTCCATCTATTCCAATCAATATTGAATTTAGACGGAACGATCTAACCTACCAAACACTACTATCTCGCATATTATGGGTCGTCTTTTCTGCGATAGCTGCCCAGGGCTGGCTGGGATGCCCATGGCTCTACGATTGGTAATCCGATTGTCGAGTTGACGTATAAATCAGCTAACAACTTCTCAGAGAGTGGTTCCTGATTCATGTTGACCAGAGCTAGGATGATGTTTGCAGGGGGAAGATTCCAATTGAGATTAATCAAGAATCGAGTTCTCCTGGCTTAATGTATGGTCAGCGTACTGGTGCGGGGAAAATCGAGCGGGCTGTGGTCTGTCCTAAGGTTTCGGCCTGGGCTGGATTCCCATTTTTTCAGTCCTCTGCTCGGTCTTACCAACTGTGCATAACTAACAGCAAGCCTTCGTTGTCATATGTCCATTAATCAAGCATTGTTTATCGATCGTCAGTACCAAAGTCAAATTCGGCAAGTGGATCTCGATTGAAAGTCGGTTCATCCCGCGAGGCGTTTAGTAAGCCGATAACGCGATCAAGTGCGGAGAAGAGCTGCTCGACTGCCTCGCATTCCCGTTTTCCTTCTTTCATGCGAAGATGAAGGAGAAAGAAGACATGCCATATTCAGAGACAACACCTCTCCTTGAGGTCAATGTTGCCCCGAGGAGGCCTCGGTACCCTCACAATGCCCTTCGTCGGGCATGTACCTGGCTGCTTGGCACACTTCTAGTGATTGTCGTCATCCTCTTCCTTATCCCCGCCGCAGTCCTCCCCCGCGAACACGGCTCCATTTGGTCCTATCTACCAGGTGCCAACCCATTCCCTCATGACGAATGGCCTCAAGGCAATGGTCTGCCCTATGATCAACTCCAACAAATCCTCCTCAACACTCCGTCCGCCGTAAAGGCCCGCGAGTGGAGCGAGTACTATACGGCCGGGCCCCACCTGGCAGGCAGGAACTTGAGCCAGGCGCTATGGACAATGGAGAAGTGGAAGGAATTTGGGGTGGAGGATACAAATCTTGCATCCTATGATATCTATCTGAATTACCCACTGAGCCACCGCTTGGCCCTGCTCAAGAAGTCTGGTGACGATACCGAGGTAACCTTTGAGGCTACCCTGGAGGAGGACGTATTGGAGGAGGATCCCACGTCAGCCTTGCCCGACCGGGTGCCTGTTTTCCACGGATACTCAGCTAGTGGCAATGTCACTGCTCAGTTCGTGTATGCTAACTTTGGCACGTACGGGGACTTTGAGGACTTGGTGAATGCCAATATCACCTTGGAGGGCAAGATTGCCCTCGTCAAGTACGGGAGAATCTTCCGTGGCTTGAAGGTGAAGCGTGCGCAGGAATTGGGAATGGTTGGCGTGCTCATCTACAGCGATCCCCAGGAGGATGGCGAGATTACCGAAGAGAATGGCTACGAGGCCTATCCAAATGGCCCAGCCCGTAATCCCAGTGCCATTCAGAGAGGCAGCACGCAGTTCCTGAGTATGTATTCCTCGTTCTTGCATTTAGAAACCCCCCTAAAACTACCATTACTCTTCCAGCTGACTTGTCCAATAGGCATTCTTCCCGGTGACCCT
>JAXQJV010000217.1:0-27463 GCA_037042255.1 Penicillium sp. PG106-07D | reverse complement strand
GATGACCCATACATGACCCATACATGACCCATACATGACCCATACATGACCCATAGATGACCCTGGGAGATCAAACCGCATTGAAAATTCACGCACCGCCTTGTTCATTATGCCTTGGCAACAAAGATCTCATGCCCTTGCTCGATGCCCAGATCAATGCCCAGACCGCCGAGACAGTCTCCTATTGCCTCCCTTTCAATAATTGCAAATACCGGCAGCGTTCGCGCCACTGCCAGGAAATCACACTACCGGTCTCGCTGGCTCGGCGAACGGCCCTGGGCGCATCAAAAAAAAAACTTCTGGCTCAAATTACCCGATAGAGGTATGGCGTTCCCCAGACCAGGACACTGTGGAGACGACATGACGAAACGCGCCCGTAAAAAGCAGGAGAAAAAGTCTGCGTGCTCATGGGACTTTGCCCAGTGCTGAATGGCCGACATATCCGAGCCCGGTGCCTCAGTCCAATCACAGACTCACCAGACTCACCACGCGGCGGCAGGCCGTGCACTGGTTTTTGCCTGATGGCCGCTTTCCCCAGATTTTCCTCTTCCCCAGACTCGGACGGCCCTGGCAGACCTACAGTAGTACAGCCTACAGGGCGATAGCACTTGCGTTCGTGAGGCCTCGATATGCTTACTCTGTGTAGCCAAGCCCAACCCAAAAAGCCACATTGATCGCCCAATGGATGATTGTCCCTTGGAGATTGATCACGCTTACTTTCGAGCTGGAGCACGCAGGCCCCATGATGCCACCAAAAGACCAGTTTTGAGGGGGCGTGTTGCAACCGTCACTAAGCAGTCGCCAGTTACAGCACCTCGGATCCCCCGCGGCGGGCACCTTCTCCAATTTTTGGCGCCCCCTACCGAGGAGAAACGCTTCCGCCCTGCTTGGACTAACTTATGGTTGCAAGAATTAATAAGAATGGCAGAATGACCCTGTTTGGGTCATGTGGCCAGTTTCTAGAAGCGTTGAAATGTTGGATTCGTCGCAAACTGTCATCTATGATCTATGAAGGGGGTATAGGTTGCTCTCATTCCAGATCGCAGATGATCGCAGATCCCCAGATCCAGGAATTCATTTCTTTTGCCTGTTCAGATTTCTACACCAGGGGGTACTTGGGAAGTCAGACATAGTCCCAACACTATTTAGAATTTAGAACGTTGCAGGAATAGACTCTGCCCCAACCCCTCGCTACCCGCCCCTCAGTAGTTAAGCATACATGCAAATTGACATGAACACCTCTTTTCAAATGCAGAATTAAACCACGCGACACTCATGTAGAAGATACGTATAATTTAGAACAATACCTATTGAATATACGAGTCAGTCTCGTGGCATATCCCCCAGTCCCCCCAATGGCCCCATACATCCAAACACATCACATAACCCCAGCGTCTCCCCCTCACCCAGGCATCTGCAGTGGATCGCCCCCCATGAATCAGGAAGGCAGGATCCTGGAACGTCCAACCCACCCGCAACTTCCACGTTATTAATATTATCTAATAAAGAATCCCAGCGAAGCACAATGACACATCAATTCCCATCCTCGCCGGTCGAGACCACCGGTCGACCTGCCGACGATCTCTGAACCGGCTATCTGCCGGCTACTTCTGGCCGATGACGCAAGATTCTACAAGTCAGCACGGAATGTAACTACAAATACAGAGTTCAGTTAGTAAAATAATTGGCGTGAGGCGAATGTGCGCATCACGATATGTTGCACTTGGTTCCTCTGATATCATTGCGCGATTTTCTTGTAGTTGACGGGAATGCGGTGCTACTGATTTACATGGAGTAGTAGGAACATAGCGGGACTGGGGGAGACAGCCGTACTATATGTATCTGTGCCACGTTAAACCCAGTTGCCATGTTGCAACTTGCCACTCTTTGCTGCGATGCTGGTGGCTGTCAACAGTACAATGTTACTCATGGCTCGACGTTGGGGCTAAGCTCTGTCAATTTCCAACCTGTCGGATACTGTGCAAGGCGGGGTGTTGTTCTTTCATTGGGATTAGGGCTGGCCGGGGAGGTCCTTGAGGCATTTCCTCAATGTCGACTCATCGACTTGAAGCTCTCAAGCCCCAAGTTCCATAGCGTCTATTCTGGGTATCAAGTCTAGATCCTCGTTTCACTACGGCTGCCACCTGCAGGTTTCCAGAATCGTGCATCGGGTAGGCTACCGGGTTCTTTACCTCTGTGGGTACAAGCCACAGTAACAATTACTATGAGTGATTTACGTCAAGATACTCAAGACGTGCTCGTGGTTCTCGACAGAATGCTTAATCAACCCCTGTCCTATGGAACTTGCCCATCAAGGTTCCAGGACTCTCGTGATTGAAGAAACGGGGAAGCCATTGGGCTGATCAGGGCCCTGATTTTCCATGTTGATTATACATAAAGATCAGTCTTATTAGCAATTCATATTCTTTCCTGGTGAAAAATCGGGCACTGTTCATCTAACATCACCTTGCGTTCTAATTATTGATATCTGCCACCAGGGGAGATCAGAGAACTGGATACGCCTCGTGCGAGACAGACGGATTTCCCCAGCTGCCTGAATGGAGCTGATCCATCTGCCTTCTTCCAGGTTAGCTTACTGGTGCCAGCCCTGCTTGTAACGAAGCTCAGTCAAATCTCAAGGGTCATTTGTTTCGGATTGATTCATCTGGTTATCCGGCTGACGATGATTTTCTTCCCTGGGAAGAACTAGCCTTGCTGGTTGTGCCTTGATGTATGATTAGCTTCAGTATGGCTTGTCCATAGCCTGAAGAAGAAGGAGCACATCGGTACTAAATAACATAAGTTGGACGTTGCCAGTATTCTGTACGCCTTATTGCGTCAAAGTCCGTTTCGCTTCTTCTCTTCTTCTCTTCTCCTTCAGTTTGACACGGAAGCGCCCTTCCAAAAGCTCCAGTCGGCATTCAGTAAACCCATGATAATATTCCGACTAGTTGATTATGGCTCGACAAGTCGTCAGAACACTCTCGTCCCTGAGCTTCAGGGAAGTTGGTCTAAACGGAGTAATCATAGTTGTCCGCTCGCGACCTCCGAGTGTTTTCAGTGCTTGATGCTCGATATATTGACCCTGCAGGATGACCGCAGTCCCCTAGCAATGACCTGTCAGCAGATAATTCGACTCTTGGCGTTTCTGGAATTAAGGCTTTGCCATAGTAGGCCCACGGATCTTCTTGATCTCTCCAGACGGTGTTTCCATCGCAGTTTCCCCTCCAGTCGTACCCTCACAGTCTGAACTCATTAACACGCAAATGATAGGGGAACTATCATAGTACCTTGCAAAAGCAACTTGATCATGATCCCGGGCATCCCGTTTGTCTCGATCTTCCACTGAGATATTGACACTGCCGACCTCATAGTCGAAGCACCAAGTAAGCTCAATACCAGCAAACTGCGAAACCAGAGAAAGGAGTTCTGGAGAGGTCCACGCATCGCAGGAGAATGACGCGTGTCTAGCAAGATCTCGTCAGCTAGATCTGTAGCATATTCAAGTCAGGCGGCTCAAACCCGCTCTCTGCCCATACCCCTGATCATGTTTTTGGTGAGGACGAAGCATATTGGCAATCTCGAAGCACGGTTCACTGAAGCTCTCGGCTCTCATCTGCTCGATAGCCTCGGTCGTGAAGAGGGGGAAGGGCTCGGATGTCGCGGTTGGCGATATACCATGCCCTTCAAGGCCGATGTCCTTTGTGGTATAGACTTTCTCGGGGGTTGGAAGCACAGGTGCCTTTTGGGGTCGAAGGTTTCCTTGGGCGACGCGGACACTATCGATCAGCGACTGTGGTATCTTGTTGGTCGGGCGTGTGGCTTTCTTTGTAGTTGGGCCAACCACAGTGGGTGGTGCCGGGGCGTTGGCTAACACAGTGGAGTTTATATTGGTCAAGTTTAAGGGTTCCCATCAAGATTCAGTAGTGCGATAATTGATATGGATCGTTGGAAGGCCCATATCAAAAATTGGAATCGCGCTGAAGAGGTTGGATTTAAACTCGATCACCCGAGTACATGCTACTGACAATCAATGTTATGCCCATCATAACAACAAAGTGCTGGACGGGTCGGGTGACAGTTTGATGTGAATAGAACCCCGACATAGTGTGGTGGTGTTTAGCCCGGTGGGTTGGTGTTTGACATCCGCCGCCTCCGGACTATTTGTCCAATGTTAGTGATGGAAAGCAAAATAACGACAGGTCTATGGCCCATGAGCTTGACCTTCCTTTCGCTCCCTTTTCTGAAGTTTCCTGAAGGGTGTGATGGGTGTTGATAGCCTCTCGCCGTCTTCCTTTCCCGCTCTGAACGAGGTAACCCGTCGCGCCCTGGCCCTTTACTGGTGACAGTGCGTGGTGACAGTGCGTGGTGACAGTGCGTGGTGACAGTGCGTGTCAAGCCAGTGACCATTATTCTCATCTTACCTTGAGTCTGCCGTTCTGACATACATATCTCCCTAGAAGAGCAATTAGTTCCAGGCAGGGCGTATGCCCATCATTATCAAGAGCGGGTTCAACTCCACGCCAGTTTGTCCTAATGTCCCAATATGACGGCCAGCAGACTTTCCACAACTGATGAAGTGTACATCCGGATTCCTAAGGACCAAAAATGCACGGAGAGACTGGGCACATCTAAGAAGAGATGTGAATCATGTCGATACTGGCGATGCTAAAATCCTGTCCAAGGGAACTAGGTATTGGAGCACCATGGTGGTTTGGCTGCTACGCGATAAGACACTTGGCCTGGGCAATGTAGGTAATGAATTGATGAGATTGCAGACGTCTTCAGGTAAGTCTTGACGTGGATGGGATATCGACGATATTTCCACCCTTTGATAGTTCCCATTCAGGTGCGGAACATTGAAGACGTATACCCTGGTCAACCTAGATCAATGGTAGTAACCAGTGCACGATATACCTCCCCTCTCCCGGCATAACGGAATTGCCGAATTCCATGGGCGAACAAGCTGACGTATTCAAAATTCGAATCCGAGAAAATCGTGATGTAATTAATAAGCCAAAGAAATAGAACCTTAACTAACTACATCCATTTGAAAAAAACATTAGCTAATCCGCAACCTTACAGTGGTGGAATCTATCGAAGATCAACGTTGTAGGGCGATAAGCCCCATTCTGCAATCGCACACCGCCTTTGGGGGCCCACACGTTTGAAAGCTTGGAGACGACCAAGCAACTCAATTACCTCCGATTTACTCCCGACTCACCACGTCTAGATCTATCGCAGGGGCATCCACAGGTTTTGTCCTATTCGAGAATACACCTTCGTTCTGGAAGACTCATCAAAACCTCTACTGAGCGACAAAGACCCCGAGCGGCAATTTTCGACCCTCGCGCGACTGCAGCTGAGCGCTTGCAGAAGCTGGCAAGATGCCGAAATATAAGTCCTCCCCGTCTCTATATGGTTCTGATCTAATTTTACTGACAATCTGTGAACTCTTTTGTAGGTTCCATGTCAAGCTCAACTCCCCCAACGTCTGATGCGCATGACTCGCGAGTCCGAACCGAACGCGGCAATGCGATAGAGCCGCTTTGATATGGACCACCACTGCTTCGGAATACCCAGCTCTGAATGACCAGCTGACTTTGGAACACTGAAATAGGCGATTACTGCGATGTGTACCTCACGCACGACTCGATGAGTGTGCGAAAGGCGCATAACTCCGGCCGCAACCACCTCCGCAACGTTGTGGAATATTATCAGCGTACGTTGCCGACGGACAGACATCCCAATTCATGGCGAGCATAACTGACAACCCATCCAGAGATCGGTCAAGAGAAAGCTCAATCAGTCATCGACTCTATTACCTCCTCCTACGCAGCAGAGGGCAAGGCCGTCCCCAATCCCGCAATGGTTCCTCCAGGCGCATTCCCGCCTCCATTCGGTTTCCCAGGTACCTCACAACCTTCCTGATACCAATGCACCCCACAACCTCTACAAACATGAAAAGCTAACAATATCGTCCGCTCAGGACATCCAGGCCAAGTGCCCCCTCCACCTTTCGGTATCCCGCCCCCCGGCGCCCCAGGCGCTCCAGGAATGCCGCCTCGTATGTCCCCCCCTCCTTGGGACACCTCTCCAGCACCCATATCCCCATTCGCCTCCAGCTAACCCGCCTCGCCCCTGGCCAGTCCTCCCCGGCGGCCGCGGTATGCCATTCCCACCGCCATTCCCGCCCAACGCCTCTGGCACTCCACCCCAGGGCGGCTTCCCTCCACCAATGCCCAACATGCCTAACATGCCCCCCGGCGCGGGTAACCTACCTCCGCCTCCTCCAGGCGGATTTCCCAACTTCCCTGTGCCACCACCCGGTGCGCCCGGTGCGTTCCCGCCGCCAATGCACCTACCACATGGTGCGTCGGATTCGCCTATCCCCAGTGGCCCGCGAGGTTCGGAGGGTTACCCACCTCCTCCCGGTGGAGGGCCGCCTCCTGGTAGGGGAGATCGGTGGTGATTGATCTTGCTGCGGTCTTTTATATTTCCTATCTATCAGTTCAATACCTGGTCTCAGTCATGATCACGTTGTTTTCTTTTTTCGAAGATCTCCCTTGCCATGGGTGAGTGAAAGTCTGCCGGGAAGCAAATGCCTCTCTAACCTGGCAGGGCTTTTTCTTCACTGGTTCTGTACAATAGCGTCTTCTGACTTTCCTCAATCTCAAGTCCAAATCCTGAAGCCACGGGGACTACATGTTTCGCCCTAGAGGCTCTCCAGGTTATGGACATGATGCTTCAACGAATAAAACATGGCGTTAGGGCAAACGATTAGTTTTTACATGTTCCATTGTTCCTAGTCTTGCGTACCAGGACCAGTCAAGCGTAGTCAGAAAGAAGACAGCTTTAAATTGCGCAAAATGCGAGACATACGCCTCGTCTTTTCATACACTAGGACTACATTCTTCACCGAGTACTAAATAGCGTACATCTCGCGCAGATAACCCACGACCCAGGACCAACGGAAAGAAAGGAAAAGCGGAAAGTAATATGTATTCCGAAGCCCGCGAGGAACCCAAGGCCAGATCTCCATAACCAAAGATGCATCAGAACGCCAGGTGTAAGCAAAGAAAATGAAGGAGAGAGTACACGTCGGCCTCGCGAAAGGGGTATCTCCCTAAGTCACGAGAGCAAAGTTCATGTAATTTTAAGACGCAAGAAACAAGGAAGGAGACGGTGTAAGGAGGGGAAGAGCGCAAAAAGGGGTGATCACACTGCACCTAGGCGGTGGACCGAAGAGGAAGAAGTGAAAAAGGACAAGTGGTGTAGGCAAGAAAAGGGCAAGCCACGAATGGGCGACAATATAAAACGCAGTTAGACAAAGAATCAATAGTCAAACAGATACGGGACCCAAAAGGATGGCAGATGGCAAAGGATCATAGACCATCGCTGTCCCACGCTAAAAATCATATATCTTCATCTCAGGTGGAAAACAAAATCAGGAAACCAATGCAGGCAAGGTCACACCATCTAGTGGTCGTAGCCAGCACCCCTTTGCCAGGGACTGGCATTGTTCTGAGCTCTGTAGGTGGTTGCCAGCGCAGAAGCGCCAACGGGGGCATTGTCGTAGTTCCGCGGCGCCGGCGATGCAGACCGACCGTACTGATCGTAGCCTGGGGGTGCCCCCCGGCCGCTGGAGTGAGTGGAGGCATTACTTGGGAAGAGCGGTACTGATGGATCGACAGGTGACAGAGGGGGCTGATGGCGATTCAGGTTTTGAGCGCTGTTGGCAGCCTCGAGATTGTGGGCGCGGTGGCCGGTGACACCAGTGCCGCTGGAGATGGAGGCGGTATCGTCATCGAAGGGGTTTTGATGATAACCGTTGCCGGTCTTAACATCTCCACGAGCGGTGGCACCGAGGGCGTCCAGCTCGGTGGTCAACTGGGTCTGGGACTTGATGAAAGATCCGCGGTCGTCCCGCATAGGCTGGTAGCGGGTATCGGGGTTCTTGGACACGACCGCATAAACCGAGGCAATCAGGACAAGGACGAGCAGGACCAGGGCAAAAGCGGCATTGTACACGAAGAAGACAACTCCCATGACACCGATCATCATGCCAGGGGGGTTGAAGACATCTGAGAAGACCAAAAGGAAGATGGCGTTGAGGAAGTTGACACTGGCAATCGATATATTGTAGATGTTGGTCTTCTTGTCCATCCATGGGCGCATCACACAGACAGCGACCAGCATGGCAGCCTCGAGGATCAACAAGGCGACGGATTGAACAACCGGAGCAGGCTGGCTGAGACCAATGAACATGCCCTTGATGAAGATATAGATCAAGTATGGGACGACAAAGTAGTATGCGGTAGCACGATACTGCACATACAGGAAGCCCCACTTGTTCAGGGCCGCAGGGTCGGAGTACAGAATGTAGGCCGGGTTCTTGTGCATAGTGACAGAGCGCTTGGCGAGGCGGATGACCTTCTGAGCAGCCCAGCCAAGGGCAACAAGCAGAGAGATGATCATGACCACAGCCAGAACAACCTCGGCGACCGAGTCGCGCTGAGTGAACTCCCACAGGCAGAGAACGGTCATTTGCGGGAAACCGATCAAAGTAAGGCGGAAGAGGATACCCCGAGTGACAACCTTCCAACCGTTACGGAAGTCCTGGAACTTGTCACTCTTCATCTTTCCGTTCTTGACAAGGAACTCGCAAATTCCCTTGAACGATGTGACAATGATAACCACCAAGCAGACGAAAACGACGAAGAAGATCAGACCAGTCAAGAAGATATTGGTTTCCTCGATGTTGGCGCGGAATCCAACACGCTCGATACCCCGCACAACAATGAGCTTTTGGTTCGAGCTAGAGCGTTTCGAGATGAGGCTGGTGGCTCGCTTCATCAGGTTGATCGCAGGGTCGATGAATTCACGCTTGCGGCGCTTGAGGACTTCAACAGAGGTGTCACCCAGCTGCGAAAGGACGGTGGAGGGCGTACCGCCCGTTGCGCGTTGATACCAGGTGCAAATTGTTTGCAAAAACGAAACGTGGATAATGCCCATACTCCACTGGAAGTTTTGAGTCCATGATTCCACAATTGGAGGCATGTGAACCGAGATCATGCCAATCATAGCCTGGCCCTGCATGAAGCCAAAGAGAGACAGCGCGTTCGCCGCAACGTGAGCAGCCGTGTTCGAATGACCGAGACCGGAGGTGATAGCGGATGCTGCCAGACCCAAGCCTGAGATGATCGCAGTCACCCAAGCCACACCTAATTGGTACACGCTCTTGCCGTTGGAGAGCGAAGCCTCCACACAGGCAATCTTCTCACCCGTGTCCGCCTTCTTAATCACGATCTGTACGTTCGCATCAAGATCGGGAACGGTATAGGCGATGCCTAGAATTCTCGGTGATTAGCATATATTTCCCCTCCGATTCAGTTCAGACCGTGCGACTCACCTGGAACCTTCGAAGAAGTACCCGCGGGGAGCGAGAGCGAAACAGGACCCAGATCAATGGGACCGGGAGCCATCGGACACATGCCCATGCCTTCAATCGAGCAGGGGTCAATAGTGCTCGAATAAGCCTTGTATCCATACGCCGTCAAGGTCATTTCGGCCTCGACCTTGCCGGAGATGTAGGAGACGCCATCGAATCCGATCGTGAGCGAGTTGTTTCCGGGATAGAAAACAACGTTGAAATATGTCGCAGTGAAATTACTACTTTCCATGCACACATTCAACGCATTGGATTCGAGGAGCTTGACAGCGGACGCCAGCGGCGCCAAAAAGGCGACAAAAAAGGTGAGTAGTGATAGTAACCTCATGCTGGCGAGTAAGCGATGAGGGTCGATGGAGGAAAGAAGGTCGGATGGAGCGACCAGCCGACTAGGGAAGAAGAGGGTCGGAATAGGGATAGAGTATGACGGCGAGTGTACTCCAGAGTACCACGTTGCCAGCCGCCGGATGCGGAAAGTCTGTCAGCGGCCAAGAGGGTTCGGCGGAAACAGTGGGACCGGCTTTGTATTCCAGGTGACGCCGGACGTTGCGGCAATCAATGATTCTATGCGAGTTGTTGTAGCGGGTGTTGAGTTCGAAGGGGGCTGGTCACAGCAGCGTCATTGGAAGGGTCGCGGAGCGGGTCAAGTGTCAGGGCGACCGGGGAGGGTTGGAGAGTCGAGATTCGTCTCGGACGTGTTGAAAATGGAAGAGGATGAGTGAATGTCGGTGGATGAGGGTCCAAAAGAACAGGCGACGCAGCAAATTCCTGCCAGAGTCGAGAAGCTAGGGTCGTCGGAGCTGAGAGAGAAGCGGGTTGACGGTCAAACGGGAGTCGGGGGTACGTAGTCGTACTAGTTGAACCTTAAGGGGTGGATAGAGGGAGCGGACTGGCGACACACACAGTATGGCCGAGAAGAGCGGAAGAGTGGTTGTAGTGAGGATGTTGGATTCCCACGAGGAGAAAAAGGGACATGTAAGAGACGAGGATCCTGAGGGTCGAAGGAGTTAACAGAAACGGGGGGGTGGGCGCTAGTGGGTTTGCTTCTTGGGAGAGCAGTTCAGTGGCCATCTGCCAGTCAGAAGAAGAAGTGCGAGTGTCTCAGGGACAGGGCGGGTCACTTGGAATGTGGTGGTAGTGGTACGGTATTTTTGGAACTTTTGGAACCTTGGGCCTGGGGGGCTCGGGAGATGAAAGCGCCCAGTTGGTAAGGTATTGTCACATCATTCTTGAGCTTTTCTGCTTGGCACGCCTCGGCGGGCGGTACAGTGTACACAGACCAACCACAGCCCGGCCCCTGAACATTACCGTCGTAATTCAAGCCACCCTCTCGATGTATTCAAAGGCCTCACTGCCGTAACAGAATTTCGGTACGCGATGGATACTCAGGCCTAAGGGGACATGCCTGTGGTCGATGATGTCTACGGCGCAAGATCTACAAGATACAAGGCAATTTCTGTGATGTAAGTGGCCTGTTCATTTCACCTATCCAGCGAAGCCTTTCCAGAGTCTACTGTATGATATTTTCCTTAAATGCAGTATGAGTCGTCTTGGTCTGCTTTGTTGCTGGACACGCGTCCTCGGAAGAAGTTCTGGGCCCCCCAAAAGCGGTTTGATGGATTGTGGCGGGTTCCAGCGGGTCTGCAGAGAGCGGATTACCTCATCCCTCGTACCAAAGGAACCCTCGCCCCCAGATGTGGAGTGTGCCTGAAGCAGTCCTCCAAGTTCCATGACTGGTGTCCAGGGGAAATGGGTTGGAGGGTCTCTCTGCACATCATTTCTCTTAGAGAAGACCAGTACCGTTCCCGGGAAAATATTGACAAATTGGAGAAAGAATGGTTCACACCTGACAGCAAAGTAGAAATTTCTGCGGGATACAGGCTACTGACATGAATACTTTCAAGTCTTACATCTTATAGTTATTCACTGTGTACAAGAAGCGGTGCTAATTCTTACATACAATTATATTCATCATTCAATTATACTAGAGGTATGTATGTATCTTGTCTGCCTGCATAGGGGCCAGGGCACGTAATGTAGCCAATTTCTTCGTTTTTGAAATGACTAAATACGTGCGTACCCCCTGAACCGAGCAAGGGGCGCACCATGCTCTGTTAACGACTCCACGAGTAGTCAAAATGCTGGTAAACTACCTTGTGTATAATTTAGGTAGGGAGTGCAGATGGTCCTGACCTGCTCCGTCTTATGCAAGCCACACAAGTAGACTAGACCCTATACTGTACCTATATACACAATCCAAAGTTTATTTTGCGATCATACCTCATGACCTCTACGGAGTAAATAGTCACCCTATGACCCATTAGTTACACATTCCGAAGATCTGAGCAGTGGTGGGCATGACCAGCAATGCTCATTCGAGTCCCGACCATCATCCAAATTGAAACATCTCAAGACTGGATCAAACAGCTGATCGACCAGGGGGGAACATCATCAAAATGGATCAAATCCGCCCAGAGCCTTAGCGTTGCACAGCCTCGCTTCTGCATCCACCCGACGCCTACCCTAACTCCAGGCCTCCATATTTCACATTCACTAGACTCCTACACGCATACTCCGTACTTCCTACTTCATTCTCGAATATCAAATGTCTGATGATGTTCTTTCTTTAATCTATGTTTCAGCACAATGTGGGTCCTGGTCTATGCACTTGCTTTGATGCCGCGTGAACCAACGCTCTTGCTTTGTTTCAGATATCGCTTTCTGCATTGATTGTTCTTGCGGGAGGCTGGATGATCTCTCGTCCACGTGCGCGCATGGTTGCTTTGTGTCCTAGACATACAGTCACTAAACATCTATCTTTGTACTGCTTACTCATATTCAGCTATAACCATAACTTGTGCTGTACTACGCACGATACGACCTACCTAGCTTGTCTATCCCTGATCACCGTGCGGAGCACTGATGAACAGTGTAGATCACTATCCCAAGTGCACATCATGACGTGGTTTGTCCCGTCTGTTCTCTCGTCTACAGAGCACGCCATCTCCTGAAATGCGACCGCCTCGAAGAAACCTCAAGGCTCTCGAGCTCAAGTGTCTTGTGAGTAATCGTGAAATGCTGTGAATCAGTCATGCTGTCATCCTGTCACCGCTCTGGGGTGGCTGCAGGGCTATTTTTGGATCAAGGTTTTTTGGACGGTTGCGTGGCTTTCGACTGGCGGATGGCTCAGCTTTAATTTCGCACTCTTTGAACTCTCCTTCTGATTCGTCCATCAGTACCTGGGCTTGAAACCTCTGCATAGTTCAACTGCTTCTCCGTTTTCTCTTGTTCTTATTGGGTCAGGGGGACTAGGTGTAGCATTATCCGATGCTGTTCTTGAGATCTATGGCATTGGGCTTCATAGATCGACTTGAGTGCAATATCGACTGAAGTTTCGAGTCGCAAATCCACGTAACTGACTGGTAGAGGCCGCTTGCTGAGATACAGGACACCATTTCCGCCTATAGTCTGTTTTGTCTCATCAATGTCTGACAAGGTGAACTTGTCTTAGGAAGCGCAGGAACACTTACCGCAGTAATAGGCATTTCCAAACTAATTAATTGCGTATCCGTACTTTTTACCTGATTAGGAGATTAGAATAAGGACCTACTAGTCTGCTACCATTTGAGAGCGCTCCATATCCTTTGTACAGTGGGGTTTTGTAATTAGAAGCGCGATAATCTGCTATGGTAGCGATCTAATGTCTTATTTTAGCTTTTGACCAGATATAGAATTGTGTACGGGCTCTGTACACAGTATACGTATTATTCTGCCATTGCAGGGTCTTTACAGGAGAATGTACGAAGTGGTCAGGATGTATTATGTATATGCCACTATAGTACTCCTGCTTGTACAATGCGTACCAACCCCTTACACCATCATCTATCCAGACCAGACACCAAGATCAGAAAGCAAGGCGGCCTTTGCATTAAGGTATACAGCTCTTGGTTTGGAGCTCGGCGCCGCCAAGCAAAATAGCGTTCCTTTATGCCTTAGTGCCTTATTGCCTCCAAAGTCAGGCACTATATGTACCGCCCTATCAGCACGTGATGTGGAGATTCTGCCAAGTCTCACCGGCTAGAAAAAAAAAAGTAGGGACCCGATTTTCCGCAGCGAGAGGACATCCTTTTGGAGATCAAAACATAACCTACGATCGGTCTCAGCTAGACGGAATTTTTGTGAGCAAATTTCAATCTTCAACTTCATATCCACAGCTTGCCCTGTGCAAAGAGTGGCAAGATGCCCGGCCCCGTGGACACCGCAAAGTCCATCAACAAGAAGCGGAAGAGAAAGCACGGCGCTCGTGCCGGAGGCGACGATGAGGAGGTCCCCAAGCCAGTCGAGGCTCAATCGAGCCCTGCCGTGAAATCGAAGAAGGTGGCCGCCGATGCCAAGCCTGCTACCGACAAATCGACCAAGAAGCGCAAAGTGAGCCATTCGCCAAGTGACGAGGAGGAGAGCGCCGACGAGGCTGAGGATGTGGAAGACGTCGAGGACAGCGAGGATCAGGAGGACGCCAACGATGATGACAAGCACGATGTCGAGGAGGTCAATGGCAAGGATGAAGAACTTCCCGGTATCGACCAAGTCCGCCTGCCGCAGACCGAGGGCCAGCTGCAGAAGTTCAGCGAGTTGAACCTTTCCGAGAAGACCATGAAGGGTATTCAAGATATGGGCTTCGAGACGATGACCGAGATTCAACAGCGCACCATCCCCCCTTTGCTGGCTGGTCGCGATGTTCTGGGTGCTGCGAAGACTGGCTCCGGCAAGACTCTGTCATTCTTGATTCCCGCGGTGGAGATGCTCAGCGCTTTACGTTTCAAGCCCCGAAATGGCACTGGTGTTCTCGTCGTCTCTCCTACTCGCGAACTGGCTCTGCAGATCTTCGGTGTTGCCCGTGAACTGATGGCGCACCACTCCCAAACCTACGGCATCGTTATCGGTGGTGCCAACCGCCGCGCCGAGGCTGAGAAATTGGTCAAGGGTGTTAACCTGCTGATCGCTACCCCCGGTCGTTTGCTCGATCACCTCCAGAACACTCAGGGCTTCGTTTTCAAGAACCTCAAGACCCTGGTCATCGATGAGGCGGATCGTATTCTTGAAGTTGGTTTCGAGGATGAGATGCGCCAGATTGTGAAGATTCTGCCCACCGAAGAGCGCCAGACCATGCTTTTCTCTGCTACGCAAACCACCAAGGTCGAGGACCTGGCCCGGATATCCTTGCGCCCTGGCCCCTTGTACATCAACGTCGACCACCGGAAGGAGCACTCTACTGTAGAGGGCCTGGAGCAGGGCTATGTGCTCTGCGAAGCCGACAAGCGCTTCCTGCTCCTGTTCTCGTTCCTCAAGCGCAATCTCAAGAAGAAGATCATTGTCTTCTTCTCCAGCTGCAACTGCGTCAAGTACCATGCAGAGCTCCTCAACTACATTGATCTTCCCGTGCTGGAGCTGCACGGCAAGCAAAAGCAGCAAAAACGAACCAACACTTTCTTCGAGTTCTGCAACGCCAAGCAGGGAACCCTTATCTGTACCGACGTTGCTGCTCGTGGCCTTGATGTTTGTCACTCTCCTGCCCCGCCTTTGACAGCGAAAACTGACCGTTCTCTCCAAGATCCCCGCCGTCGACTGGATCATCCAGTTCGACCCCCCAGATGACCCGCGCGACTACATTCACCGTGTCGGCCGAACAGCCCGTGGTGCCAACGGCAAGGGCCGCAGTCTGATGTTCCTCCAGCCGTCCGAGGTCGGCTTCCTGAAGCACCTCAAGGAGGCGCGTGTGCCTGTGGTGGAGTTTGAGTTCCCGAGCTCGAAGATTGTGAATGTTCAGTCTCAATTGGAAAAGCTCATTGGGCAGAACTACTATCTCAACAAGGTACATACTCATCCGAACACACGTTGCTTTGTTCCGAATCATGCAGGTTACTAACTTCATCTCCAGTCCGCGAAGGAAGGTTACCGCTCGTATCTCCAGGCCTACGCCTCGCACTCCCTTCGTTCCGTCTTTGACGTGCACAAGTTGGATCTCGTTAAGGTGGCCAAGGGCTTTGGCTTCTCGGCCCCGCCTCGGATTGACATTTCGCTGGGAGCGAGTCTGAGCCGGGACAAGAAGCAGGAGCAGCAGGGCCGCCGGACGTACGGCAGCCAGCCCAAAAATGGTAAGGGCTTGAAGTTCAAGCGGAAGCACGACGACTAGACTACAGAGCATCTAGAGCAATGTGCGAGGTGTTGGTGTCATTGTCATTTATCGCTTACCATTTGTCATGGTCATTGATGTGTATGAGTTGGATCCACAAAAGTGTCTCGTCCCAGCATCTTCATCTTGGGGATTACGGCGTTAATTAGTGTAGATATCTATTCTATTCAATTTTCTTCTTTTTCTACATGGTCATCTTCCTGCTTAGCTTTGATTGTTGGCGCTCTTCTACTACTGCAGTTGCTGTGTATGACTCAAACCCCAAGCGTTATTACTTGTGGGATGCTCAGGAATGTCTCGTCAGCCACTGCCATGTGGAAGCAAGAGGTACTTCACCACGTGGAGAATGTCATGGAACACATTACACTAAAGTTCGAATACTTCCCACAATAGAAAATGTTGGTTTTCTGTTTCACGAGGAGCAACTAGATTGCTCTGGGCCGTCTTTGGTAATGATATGATGATGCAAGTACAATTTGCTACTGGAAAGCCAACTCTGCCTCGGCATTCATCTCGAGTGATTTCCAGACGCGTCAGGCCAACAGGCAGTCAAGAAACCGCTACAGCAAATGTGTGATCGATGGAGTCCGATGTTTTGTAATGTGCTTACTGCGACCTTGAAAGTCCAAAAGTAATTCCGTCATGTATAAGCAGGCCCGATGGGAATTTCCAGTGACTTGCATGGGCCTAGGAAGAATACTACCGTGGCAGCACATTGTGCCACAATACGGCACAGCAGTCTCTTCCACTACTTATTTTTCTTTTTCCGTGGCCGGTACCTTTCTACAACGACCGCCTAATTCCGTACATCAAGACAACTACTCCAGAGACATTAGAGTGCAAGAGATCCAATTGGATGCTCCCGACAAGTTACGGTCACTTCTCTCAATCGCGGGGTGGATGGACAGCCTCTGTGTCGTGGCTACTCCAGGCTCCGCGAGCCAGTCAACCACTCCCCTTACACACTAAACGGGCCCGAAGCAGACTGTACGGCCCCGGAGGCCTTGTGATTGGCTCCAACGGCTGCCAACTCATCCATCCCATCACACCGAAGGTCCTGGCGGACGGTGTACTTGGGAGTTTGTCTCGGATGAGCCTCATCAAACAATTGCCTGGAGAGCCTGTATGCTCTGTTAGTTCGCAAATCTTCTTCACTTCACTGCAGTCAGAATTGAGGCTGTTGTTTGGGCTGAAACGGAGGAGAGGGTCGGTCGTCCGGGGCGACGACCAGCCCATCCACTTCATCGGTCACCTTGCCCACTTTTTGCAGCGATCGAACCAGTTCAGTAGCTTGGCCAACGGATTTCCGGCGATTGCTAGCGGTGCCCCACGGAGGGCCACAGGCTTGTTGGCCCGTGTTGCGCTGTGTGACAGGCGGAGTGAACAGGTCAAATCATTATCGGCCGTGCATCATGGCCATTGCCGGGGTGATGGAGAGGATCGAGAAGAGTGGAGGAGAGATTTGATGGATGCTCATGACAGAGCAGGAAACCTGGAGAATTATTATCGAGTAGGGAAAATGGCACGATTGAGTAACCTTTGAGAGAAGCAGAGATGCCGTGATAGCCAGACAGGACTACCGCATACATAATCCAGGCCCTGAAGAACGGTAGAACGGTAGAACCAGGGAACCACCGCGGTCCGGTCGATGGGCTCCGCAGCCTAATCCACGGCTCCGTTTGTTGATTCCATCGAGAGAACCCTCTACGGTAGGAGACAAACTCATGGAGGAGAGTTTATGTCGATCTGTTATCTGTATGAAGTCTATACGGAGTACATGATTTCCTCTAATTATTGGCAGGATCTGGGGAGAACGGCGTCCCAGCCATTTTCTTTTTTTTTGCACGGGAGGCTGGGCCACCTTTTTTTTCGCTCCCCAATTTGGACCTGACGAGGTACGACATCCTCCACTACTTACCCTGCTTGCCATCCTGTCCATGCCCGTTCTGCAATTGTTCTTTTCTTTCCATTCCTCTATGCTCCAGTCTCCAGTCTCCCTACCCTAACTTTGTCTTTTCTCCCCCCCCCTTTTTCCTGGTTCATCCCTCGCATTATCGCTTACTCGCATCTCGCCTCTGTCCTTCCGGGCCCTTTTCATGTGAGGAGATCGGCGGCAACGAAGCTCATTCGAACCTCAGCCCGCATAGCAACCGCTCAACCACCTCACAGTTCACACCGTTGCTTTTTCTCTCTCCTTTCCGTTCTCCTTTGCTCCCACGCGGTGGTGAATTTGCGCCGGTACGCTTTTAATACTCCTAATATTCGAGACATACTTCTCGTCCCTTTCTACCCCCTCCTCTCTCTGCCTGTCGCTCGACATTCCTACCTCAAGACCTCCCCCGCCATCACCCACCATCATTACCACCACAATCTTGTCCCCTCAAAAGCACGGAACACCACCAAGTGACCACAATCCCCCTTTGCAACAGTCCATCGGGATCCATCTTCTCGATAAGAGTATGCGATTGTCAGGCTGAGGATCAGGGAAAACAAACGGGCGCGACCACAGACAGAGAGAGACAGTCCAAACAGCGGCCCGGCGCCTCCCCTCAGCCTGCCCCTCCTCTAACCATGGGGGTCGACACTCGCAGACCCGTTCTCCCTGCTCCCACAGAATCCCTCGTCGATACTACGGGCGGCAGCACTACGGGCACTGATCTGGCAACTGACCTTTCTCGCCGCACAGACAAGACGTCGTACTCAATCCCGGACGACGGGAGCCCCATCACAGTCTCCACCCGGCGCCATCGGGACCGGGACGACAAACTGTCGCGCTCACACCGAGACTCGCAAACTTCCCTGCTGATCGAGTACTTTGAAGGCGGGAAGGAATCCGGTGGCGTGGTATCCAGGCCGAGCGTGCGAGTGCGAGTGACTCCCTCTGGAGCCCGCAAGAAAGACCGTATCCAGATTACCGAGTCCAGCAGTCGGAAGCCCTCATACACGCGGCGCATCTCTCTTACCTCTCCCAGCTCCAAGCCCAAGAAAGCCGCCGACTCCGGCCTGGATGAGCAAAGTGTCAGTGACAGCATCTCGGCCGACGAGGAAAGCCCGCGACGCCCACCTGTGGAGATCGAACTTGTGAACCGCGGCCACGGAAGTGAGCTCTCCACCGTCTCGCACGATACAAGGTTTATCCTTCCAGCCTCCGACATCTCGTCTATGCCCGCCGACAGTATGCTCGACGCTACTTCCTCGGCCGGTCCTCGGCGCAAGCGGAGTCAAAGTCTCGAGCGCGGTTCGAACCGTGGAGACAAGGACCTACTGAAGACACCATCGCGGCAGCGCAGTCGCAGCCTTAGCAAGGAGCGCATTGCCCATCGGGTGGCTGAGAAATTGAGCGGCTCACCACAAGAGGTATCCAGCAAGCACAAACATAAACACAGGAGCAAGAGCTCCCGCAAGGATTATTTGGAGGCTGAGCCCAAATCATCCCGGCGCAAGTACCATGAAGAGGACTTTATTCCCAGCCCCGAATCCAGCCTGTTGAGCACTTCCGCCGTTTCGTCCAACCGCAAGTCCGGCGATCAATATTCAATCCGGTCCGGCGCCTCCAAGTCCTCCATCAACAACCCCAAGCTCTTAGAGACGGTGGAAGATGCCATTCGACGACTGATTTTGCCTGAGCTCAAGGAGCTCAAGAAAGACCAGAAGGTCATGCACAACACAACCAAGTTTGAGCGGGAGCGCGACATGATGACAAACTACTCATCTACCAGCTCCAGAGATGAACTTGGTCGGCGATTGTCCAAGCATTCAAGTGCACCAGACATTGTCAGACCAAGAGTGGTGTTGAACAAGGATAGCAAGGATGAGGGCATCGTCTTGGCCGAATCAGGCCCCCGATCCAAGGACGCTCAGAAGGACCTTCCCAAGGCACGCAAATCTAGCAAAAGCAGCGAGACATCCGACAACGCATGGGTGAAGTGGGGCCGACCAGAGCTCACGGAGCAGGAGAAGCTGCGACGACAGAAGAGCAAAGGTCTTCGGGATGCCCAGGCGGCTGGGCGAGTGGGCTCCGCCCTGACAGCGGCGTCTCTCAAACATCACGACTCTCAGTCTAGCCTTGGCCAAAGTGAGCGGACAGGCAGTGGGTCTCGGAAGAGCGTCGAGAACTTCAACGTCAACGAGACCGAATTGGTCTTCAAGAAGCACAATGTTCCGCGAATGCCAATGCACAGCGAGATCGATTCCGAGCTGACCAGGACCTCCCTGCTGTCTGAACGGACTGAGAGCCCCGGCCCTAACAAGAATATCCTGCATGGTGAGGTGCTTCGCGGTTCTCCACGACAACTCGGTTCTCCCGCCTCGCTGACGCCCACGCGAACCCCCTTGAATGCAGGAAATGACTTGGGTATGCGCCTTGGAAACCAGTCACAACGAGATCTCTCTGTCCACAGCGCCTCGGACCACGATCTGCGTGGTGGAAGTCAGTCACCTGGTACTGACCATGGGGATGCGGCAATTGCTGCCGCCGCTGCTGCCAACCTGCTTGATGCAGCCCACTTTGAGGACCGGTCCACCCACCAAGATCGGTATGAGGCCGGTCGAGCCCTGAGTCCGATTCAGAGCGTGGCCAGCGATCAGACCGAGACCCACGCCCAGATGAAGCATCACACCGAAGTCCAACGTGAGATGGAGCCCCGCCTTTCGATCGATTCTTTGTCCTCCGCGCCAAGCACCAATCTGGCCCGGTCTACTCGGAACGGTGTCAGCCCCCACAGCCAACAAGGGGAATACCAGCATGGTGAAGAGGGCCCGGAGCTTGGGTATGAGCAGTCGCGGCACCAATCTGAGGAAGATCTGTATGGACCTGACGAGGAATCCCGACGTTCGCTGGGCTATGATGACAGCGAAGTCGACTTCATGGACAAGATCAAGGAGGGGCAGCATGTCGCGGAGGGTGCGGCTGCTAACCCCCAGTTTGTTCACCCAGTGGGCGTCGAGTCCGCTGTCGCTTCCTTGATGGATCCCTCTGTTCTCGAGTCCCAATCGTCGGGTCATTCTGGCAACCGCTCTCAGACCGACTTTGACCGTGCCAGTAGCCGAAGCCCCGAGAAGCGTGGCAGTCCCCTCAAGCAAGTTCAAGAGGCACCTAGCCTCGACGAGACCTCATTCCCTCGACGCATGGGTGTCACATCACCACCTCAGAGTGTCACCCAGTCTATCGATGATTTGGACGAAGCTGGCATGGCCGCCGCAGCTGCACGTGGCCTCGAAAGCCCTCTCGCCGATGCAGAGGAGCGCAGTCAAGAGTCCGAGTCGGAGATCAACACCAACCCGTCCATCATCCAAGGTCCCATCGGCGGTGTCCCACCAGTGTCTCAGAATCATTGGGATGCAGCACCGGTCTCTTACTACGATTCACCGGCTGTTCAAAACAGTGGCGCCAAAGATCTTCCCCAGCGCAACCTCGATGCCGATTACTACGAGACTGCTCGGAACATCTTTGGTGGCGATGACTACATCATTGACCAACAGGCTGGCCAGCTGTTTGGCACGCCTCCCGGAGCCAAAGATGAAGGCTATGTCTCAGCTGCAGGTCCCATGTCCCCAAGCATTGGCACTCCCAAGCAAGCCAGTCGCGGCATGGGCGCTGATGTGGCTGGAATCGGTGCTTTCGGTAGCCCTGCCGAGGCGGACGATCCATTTGCTTCAAATCACCAGCGTCATTTCAGCGGATACTCTCACGGTGTTTCATCGCCGCTGTATGACAGTGCTACTGGACGTGGAATCGAGAGGATCCAGTCCAAGGACATTGTCGCTCTGATGGATCATGTAAGTTCTTCGTTTGCATATCACACTGCGTACATGTTAACTGACTTTCCGTCTAGCTCACCGTTCGCGATGCTCAACGAAACGCCAGAGACACCGAGATCCTGGTCACTTTGGTCCGAAGCGCTGCTGAGATGCGCACCTCGTTTGAAGAGATGAAGAAATTCATCGCTCAACAGGATGAAATGCTGCAGGACTCTAGTGACAAACAGCACAACCAGACTCTTAGGGCTCTTGGTGGCCCCCGACCCTTGCCTCCCAGTGGCTCTCGAAGCCGTCAACTGAACATGGAGGCTGAAGAAGATCTCCAAACCAAGCGGAAGAACATTTTCAAGCGTGCTCTAAAAGGCCTGAGTTTGAAGTCTGGAAATGACCTTTCTAAGATTGAGAGTATGCTGGAGCAATTGCTTGATGAGGTTGAGGCTCTGCGCGAAGGACAAGGTTTCACTAGCCCTCGCAATGACGCTCGCGGAGCCAGCGCTGATCCTAACGACCTTGAAACGACTGGTCAGAATGGTGCTCCCCTGGGAAGCCGCTCGCCTTACATGGGTAACTCTCGGCCGGCCACTGCAGATCAGCGTGTCGACACTGTCCCGGAAGAGGATGATACGGATCTGGATATCGACGAGGATGACCCTTATGTGGCTAGTCATCTCCCTGTCCAAGAGCCTGCCCGCCATGAGCGTGCGGGGTCGATGCCTCTTTCTACGCCTCCTCGCAAGCCGGTGGCCTCGGGAGCCCGTAGCACCGAGACAACACCCAAAAACTCCGCCGACAAGGCCCGCAAGCATAAGTCTAGCAGCTCGTCAATCTTCCCCAAGTTCTCACGCTGGTCCAAGACCACGGCATCGTCAATGGGCGACAACATCCGCAACAGTATCCAGCCCAATCGCAAGGAGCGCCCTTACTCTGAAGTCTCCCGCTCCGGTTCGGATCTCGCCCAAGATACATACAAGACGGGCGACTACTACGATCCCCAGGGCGACGACCGTCTTCGATCCACCTACACTTTGGATCAAGCACAAGAGGAGAACCGACCCCCGTCCCCGCTGGTGCCCTCGCAGGTCTCCGAAGCGCCGAAGTACCGCGCCCACCGCGGCAGTCTGGATCTGCAGCACCCACAGCCTCGCCAGGGCCCCACTGGCCGGTATCAGAACCAGCTCGAAAGCCAGGCGCAGAGCTACACCACCCCCACCTCACCCTCCTCGGAACAATGGGGTTCGAATCCCAGCCTCCCACCTGTGAACCCCAACCACAACCGCTTCAGCGCAGGTAGCCGCCTCTCTCCCATTTCCGATGCAGGCTACTCAGAGACGAGCTCCCGCACCCCTGGCCCCCCTCGTCCTCCCAAGATCAAAGACAACGGACCTCTCGTCCCTGAACGGCCTCTCAAGGTCCCCGAGGACGAGGCCCAGACGCAAGAACAGGCCCAAAACTACAGCGGAGATCGCGTTGCTTCAAGGGTATGTTACACTCAAATCACCTGCTTTCCCTAGGTTTTATCAACAAGCAAGCATTACTAACCCTCTCTCTCTCACGTTGCAGAGCTCTGCTATCCACTCTCCACCTACCCGCAAACCCACTGGTCCCAGACCCCTCACGTCCGGTGGTGCCTACAGCCCCAGCAACATCAAGCGAACGCGCTACCGCGGCAGTCCGATGCAGATCGACTATGACGATAATTACTAAGACGTTATGTTATGACCGCATTGTGATACCCCCGGGCTTGTATTTGTGTCTAGCGATTCGTCATATCGTTTAGTCTTGTTTCTTGCTGTTTTATTCGTTCGGCGTCATCACCTACGCCTATGCCCTTTACGACAGTGACGACCGCGCCTTGGATTCGAGAAAACCTTGAATCAAGTATCATCTATCATTCTTTGTGTTTTGCTTTTTCATCGGAATATCCCCATTCCTTCTGTCCATCTATTCCTGAACATGAGCGCTTAGCCTGTCTTTCCCGTGTTAATATGCTGCTCGACTTATGGTGCCTACTTGTGACTTTTTTACTATTTCTGCGTATTGCATTGCCAAGGCCAAGCCTGGTCGCTGGGGCTTGGTTGTAGATAGCGTGGACATAGTCTGTTTCGTTGGTGCAATTTACCGAATACTCGAAGCCCATGGGGTGGAATGAGAGATACAAGAGTTTTTCTCCGTAGAAGAATTTGTCTAGAGAGTGGTGGAGTGTGCGGATAATGATTCCTCTGAACTATTGCTTTCTTTTCATTGAACCACCGGTCTTTGTTCATGGTAGTAGAAAAGCAAGACAGCAGAATAGTTCAGCATAAAAGACCGAGTAATAGTACTCAACCCTCATTGCCATTCCACGTTCAATCGTAAAATTCATCCTAAACCTCCGGCGAAACGCTTGTAAATGAATATACAGGGGCAATGCAGCAACTCCAAACGCCAAACATTGCGTACACACAAGCCCGAACGCCAGTATCAACTCCCATTCTCATACAAATACCATTAACCCTTAATAATCAGAAAAAGGGCGCACTGAGGTAGTTCCCTTTTCCCGAAACGCATGCGAAGCCGTAGCCAACGAAGTAAGCTCCAGACCCTCGCTCACAGGGAACTTGCCGGGATAGCTCGACCGCGAGCGGCACTTAGAGTTCCGGGTTGTCGACAGACTCAGATCACTCGAGTCATTTGGGTAACGCAAGGATGAAGGCGGGTTAACGTCGAGTGAGCTGCCGCGTTCATCGTCCGAGGAAGCAGTGGAGTTGACATTTGACTGGTTTGTATCAACGGGCTTCAATTCGATGGGCTCGGCACCAGCGGGCTTGACCTCGACAGGCTTGCCTTCTTTGTCCGGGTTCTCCTCTTCCTGCTGCTGCTCTGACTCCTTGAGGGTAGTCGACTGGGAGAGGCGAAGCAGCTTGACTTGACTGACGTTCAGCCCGGTAGTTTCACAGCTAGTTGGCAGAGCAACCTTGTTGGCACCATCGAAAGGCGAAAAGCCGCAGTGGTTATGCATTCCCTGGACAACTGGAGAAGGGCCACCATGCTTGTTGTAATTGTCCGGAATCTCATTCTCACGCTGCAGGCTAGGGGGTGCGTGTGCTCGTCCCCTGAGGAGAAAGTAAGCCTGAGGCAAGCCATCAATGATGGGTGGCAGCGCAGTGTAGGCATCTTCGGCGCTTAAGTGTGAACCAGGGCGTGCTCGGCTGGTCTGATGGGATACATGACGCCCATGGGCGAACGCACCACTTGGCACTGGTGAACGATAGAACCGGGGTGGGATAATTTCCGTGACAATGTCAAGGGCGCGTCGTTCAGCTCGTAGGGTGGTTTGTTTGAAGGGAAGGGAGCCACAACGCGAGGGCCAGAGCGGACGCAGGACAAAAGAAACACCGTACAGCACCTGCAGAGAGAGTAGGAGAAAGCCGAGATGGAGGGTGGTGAAGAAGGAGAGAGGGAGGATGGCATGGGAGTGGGTCTCCGTATAGAGGACGGGCATATTGAATGTGAATGTACTTTGAATGTCGGTTGACAGGTTGATGATTTGTTATGAGATGAACATTTCGTCGAGTTGTGGATGAGGCATGTTATTGTCGATGGTGCATGAGGTGGGAGAAGGAGCAGACAGAGAGAAAGTGCGACGAACAAGCCAGGCACGGCGTCGTTAATTATCCATTTCCGTCGATGAATAGACCGAAAGAACGATATTCCAAGTGACTCAGAAGTCTATACTCGAGGGTGCCACGACTGCCTATTTGGGCTGTTCGACTGTCCAGTTTGCGCCTGCGGAGTCCTCAGGACGGAGTATAGATGCTCAAAAGAGCTCCATCCAGCGGGAGTGGGCCCCCTGCCCCCGTCAGCCTAAACTCCGCCGCACCTGAGTCAACCGCAACTCTCTCCATCTCAGCTGCTCGGCTGCCTGTTCCTGGCCCGGATCTATGACGAGTCGCCTCGTATCTCTCCACGCTGCCAGGTCTGCCCTCATGTCTGCCGTCGCACCGGGTTGTACTCACCTTCGCCCCCGGCGATTTGCCCCGCTTGATGCCGGGAAGCCGTCGGATGCTCCCGTGCTGAAGGGCATTGTCTTTGATGTGGATGGGACTTTGTGGTAAGTACATTGATATTTATGGGGCTTTGAATAGCTATTGGGTCTGTTGCATGTACAAGTGGCTCGTTGTCCAGCAACTTTCTTTGTGCTTGGTTCAATGCAAATCACCACTTTCCCGAGGGCGGCCATCGTTTGACTGGACTACCTCGGAGAACGCCCCTTTTACTTCAAAAGCATGATCAAGAAGACTAATGGCTACTACATAGTCTGCCACAACACCACATGTTCACCGAAATGAGGTGAGTCAAGCTGTACATAGGCGTGGTTTTCATTGCCGGCCCACCAAAATATACCACCCTTGCAACCCAATATCCAAAATTCCTTGAGACAAATGCTTCTAGATCCTAATTATCATCCAGAGCCGCCCTCGGCATTGACAAGTCAGTCGATATCCTCCACCACATCCGCGATCTTCCCACACCAGAAGACCGTGCCGCGGCCGCTGCCAAGGTCCAGGCCGTCGAACGCCGCGCCATGCTCGAGCAACAGCCTCAACCAGGTCTCCTAAAGCTAATGGATTACCTGCAATCCCGCGGACTGCGACGAGCACTTTGTACACGCAACTTTGAGTAAGCTGGATTATTGAACCTGGTTCTCGTACCATTTTCTTACTCGATGGACGATCTTCAGAACCCCTGTCCAATATCTCATCCAGAACCATCTCCCCGCCCACATCTTTCTCCCCATTATCACTCGTGATACTCCCAATTTGCTGCCCAAGCCCGATCCGGCTGGCATCCTGCACATCGCCCGGGAGTGGGGGTTGACTAACCGCGCGGAGAACTTGATTATGGTACGTTGATGCAGCGATGGAGGGACCGCAATCGCTAGTCTATTCTCGCAGGTCTAACCTTTCTTCCTGTTCCAGGTCGGAGATAGCATTGACGATATGACATCCGGTCACGCAGCAGGGGCGGCGACGGTGTTGCTGGTGAATGAGCGGAATAGTCATTTGCGCGAGCATGCTCATACAGATCTTTGCATTAATCGTCTGGATGAGTTGATCGATATCCTCGAACAAGGATTCTTGGGGAGGGTAGAGAATGACGTACACGAGGAGAAGTAGCAGCACTCACTGGGTATGTGTGAGCATTGATAAGTCTATATCATACATGGCAAACTTTAGAACATCAAAATGGAAAGGTACACAAAGAGGGCATTTCACTCGAAATGCAGGATGGACATGAGGGTCATACACAGAAAAGGAATGCTCGCATTTTATCATGAGTGTACAAGGCCCCAACGGCCAACAAAAGTCAAGCATACACTGGTGTTAAGTCTCATCAGTAATCTCTCACGGGCGCCCTCCTCGAGGCTTCCCACCACGGCCACGGCCACGACCACGATTCCCGCCACCACCACCTCCTCCTCCACCGCCTCGAGGAGGCGGGCCCTTAGGACGGGTAAATGGCGGTGGCTTGCCTCGTGGTTCTCGTGGCTGCTCAGGGCCAACCCCGCTACCGAACTTAATCGACCCACGACCTCGGCCGCGCACTGGGGGCGGGCCCTTTCGCGCGCCTTTACGGGGCATCATGTCTTCTTCGCTAGATGATGGTGTGCGGGCACCATTAGCGCCGCCGCGCCGTCCCTTGCCACGGTGGTGGGTCGGTGCTGGAGGAGCAGCCTTTCGGGGTGGTCCGGAAACATTCAGATTGACGACGGTGGCAGGATCAATATCCTTGAGAGTGAAGCATACGGTCTTTGCTTGGAGGTCTGGGGGGAGATGGGGGCAGTCTCCGATCAGATGGTTCCCACTTGTGCAGTGGGCGCAGGAGATGGAGACAACGATGGATTGGGAGAGAGGTTCCCGCGTGGGGAGACTGTATTGGTGGTCACAGTCGGACTCCATGTGTGTTGAGGAGCCGCAGTAGTCGCAGGGGACTTCGGCCGCAGATCTCATTTTTATCATTAACAAAGGACCCCTGGAAAAAGTTTAATGTGTCTTTATCATTGTAATCCAGGTTATCGA
>JAXQJV010000216.1:0-27223 GCA_037042255.1 Penicillium sp. PG106-07D | reverse complement strand
CTTGATTACGGGAGTAAATAGGTTAAAGATAGGCTAAATCAGTGGTATCCTAAGAATCTGAAAAGGTATGGCCTTGCCGGCTCCTGGATAGACAGACGGTGTTGCTAATATGCCGCATGGTATCTTTCCTAGATGCAGTATTCCAAGACTCTCGCTCTTAGGTTCAACCAAATCTTTTTAAATGCCATATCTTGTCAAATACTACATGAAAAATCCAAAATAATATTTCACATAATCCCCTCGAATAGTAAATAAAAGCAAGCTCAATGCTTGTTGATTGCCAGTCAATCAGGCCAGTAATGAGAGTTGGTTCCTCGGCTGACGCAAAGATATTCCTCGTGTGAAAGTCGGGGTGAAGCAGAGTTGGAGTAGCAGCGTCTTGAATGCGTTTATCTTCAGTTAAATGACCTCTGCAGCACTTCGTGGCTGATTTTCAATAAACGGATGTGATCTTGGACGGATCCTTGATGAGGGAGAAGTTTGTGGGTGATGAGTTCCTTGGTGAACGCGAGAAGCCGGTATCTATCAAGCCTAGACAATAGTTATAAGGTTTCCCCCTATTTCCCCCACTTGCGTTAGTGCTGTTGTGGAGGAGAGGATAGAGCATCTAGAATTAAAAAGGTCCGCAATTGGGTCCAATACAGAAGAAGCCCTGCTCGAAGGGAACCTTTATGTTTGAGTCTGAGAAGTATCGACTGCCATAGGCCGGAAAGTCTAGGGATGCCATCTTTTTTATTGCTAACCTTATGAAAGCGTCTTTGGGCACAGCATATGTTGTTCTGAATTCAATTGGGCCACATTTAGTTCAACTGGACACCCATTACATTCCTGGATAATATACTCCGCACGGATTGGATTTGACTGATCATTGTTCCAGTGCAGGACTTCCGGTATCGGAATCGAGAGCTTGGTATGTACTATTTGAAACAACGCTCAGTGACTGTTGGAGTTGAATCTTCAAGGGGCAGGATATGTGGAATAGGCTTACAATATGTCATCGTTGCGACTTCCGAGTTCCTTGTTAGTTAACTTTGGTGGCCTAGCAATTCTGGTGCGCAACCTTGCCACAACGCAAGAACCATTCTCCATTGTGAAAATAAAGACTCTGTTGAACCCACCTTCTCGCTTTTCATACCCAACAACCTTGGTTGCTCCTGGACATACGCAAATAGCCCTATCGCAGAGCGCGGTGAATTCAAACTGAATAAAGCGAAAGTTTCGTTCGGGCTCGTCCCGATTAAGCCATCTTCCACCAGTATAGGAATAACGATCATGGCCTTCAGTGTAGAGCCAGTAGTAACAATGCCTCTCTAGGACCTCGCGCTTTTGGAGTAGATGGTACGACTAACGTGAGGTGGGCCCTTTCGAAGATGATCCTTGGTATAAGCCGTCGGGAAGGGGGTGTGGTGAAAATGTGCAAGGTTCCTGTCCCATATCGGATAGATCGCGCTGAGAGGAGCAGCTAAGTCGGAGAGGCAGCGTTGCTGGCGAAGGGGGTCCCAACTGCCGCCAGAATCGGAGCTTAATGCAGATTGTATGCTGAATAGGTGAAGTTGAACCAGCTCCGACATTGATGTCCCTTCCCAGTCGTATGGGGCAAGTGGGTCGATGACTCCGCCCTCGGCGCGGAGCTCGGGGAAGTGGACCATTCCATCTTCTCCAGGGAGATTCGCCTTCACTTCGCTGGTAATTCGATATATTCTCGAACTGATCGATGCCTGTCTCCCATGCAGAATCAAAAGCCCGGGTGCGTACCCGCACGGGATGTCTACAGTGTGAGCAGCAACTCTTTCTGATCCGCGGACTTCGTCCACTGACCCCCAAGCCAGGTCGCCAACGCCGGAAGAAGTGCGATGAGTATCGACCGGAGTGTCGTCGGTGCATCAGCAATGGCGTCACATGTATCTGGCCCACCATGATCAATCAGCCTATTGATGGTCGTCTTCGTGAAGCCCGGCGATGGAAGAGTCAGCTTTCTGCCTCCATTGACGAGTATCATTGGTTATACGCCCATTTCGCTACGACGGTTCTGCCCCGCCTCACCCGGCCAACGTGCCCGGCTGAATATGTTGATCACTCATACATGCTACATTTGGCTCACGGATTTCCTCCTTTGATGACAATCATGGTAGCCATCGCAGCGGCTGATCTCGGCAGGAGAGAGCTGGCGATGGATCGCTACCTATGCTCATTGCGCACCTTACAGCACAGCTTGGCTGATGCGGCCGACGCGGGCAATGAAGATGGTCTTCTAGCGACAACTATATTTCTATGTGTGTTTGAGGTAAGCTTGAGCAATTCCCCTTCCGCACTGCGCCGATCTCGAGGCTAAAGGATGGAAAGAATCTCCGGTCAGATGACCATCCCAGCATTGGCCTGCATGCCAAGGCGGCTGGTGCGATCCTTTCCCGGCGAGACTCGACACAGGGTACGGATTTTATATTTGAACGCACCTGTGCAGAGTCTTTCCTCTACCACAGCACGCTCATGATGCTCCTGGATCCCTCAGTCAACATGGTTGCCGACAACATTCCTCGCTGCTTGACAAAGGAGCTCACCACCTCAACAGAAAACAAACAGGAAGTTCCGCATTATGTACTGGAAGAATCATACCCATTCTTCGTCATGATCGCAGAGATAACCCGCCTCGCCAGATTGTCACGACCTTTATTCTCGGTCGAACGGCAGATCTGGACACACCTCCAGTCCGAAATTTTGCAGTACAGACGTACAGGCGCCATGGACGATCTGATGAAGAGTCTCTATGTGTACACGGCACAAATACTTCTGCTCAAGGCAGACTATTCGCGAACGGCTACCCAGCGAACCATCGAAATGAGCTCACTCTGTCAGCAAGGAATGTCTATTTTAAAGACCTTGGATGTTCAGAGATATCTCATTGGCTACTCGCTATGGCCCGTCACCATCCTCGGCGCGATTGCCGTCACTGAACATGAACAGCGCCTGATCGAGAATACGATCGACCCATGGGCTCGCAAGGGACGCGGGCAAGCTGTACGTCTAAGAGGTCGGCTGAGGACTATCTGGGCCACCCCGCAAGGCGATGAGGAGACGATTCTACTTCGGCGACTGGATATGTTGATGGAAATTCGTTGATTGAAGATTTAAGGATATGTCTTCCACTAAGCTCCGCTCAGTAAGACGTCTTCCACGATCAGGGCATGTTGCACCAGGGCTTCATCCTTCTGCCGACGACCAATCAGCTGGACGTGGCATGGCGCACCCTCGACTTCCTGGGGAATGTCTGGACTGATCAGTAACAAGAGCTGCATTGTTTAAGAGAGGACACTTACAGGGTGGATTATAAGCCACGTCGCGCAGAAAGGCAGCGTCGTCGGATTTGCACGCCTGGCCGAAAGGAATGACGCATGCGGGATACTACATTCTCTGCGTTAGCGCTCCGCTGACCAACGGGCTCATGCGATCATTGGAACAAAGGAGATCATACATCAACCAGATTGGCAAGTACTGTGTATATAGGGACTCCGTATGTATCGTGAGGTACAGCAGTAGCTTGATATCCAGGTCCGATGATTACATCGAGTTGATTGTCAAGGAAGATGAGGCGCATTTTGGCCGCAAGTTCTGCCTTCACAACATTCAAATCGAACAAGTCACGAAGAGTTGGCTCAGGGCCTTTGCCCTCGAGATCATATGTGTATCGAAGCGACGGGATGGGTGGCTCGCCTCCATCTCGGATATGTTTCACCTGCGTTTGATCGGGATCGACACGGAAGAATCGGAATGAGATGTCCGACGCATCTCCTATGAACTTGACTTGTTCTGAGATATCCACAATGTGATGGCCAGCGCTGGTGAGCTTCTCAACGGCTATGTTCAAGTTGCGGTGTATGGAAGGGTGCAATGGTGCGCGAGGATCCTCGGGTAGGACGCCAATTCTGAGGTTCTTTGTTGCCGGGACGCTCGGGGCAATCCAGGGAAAACCCAGCGCCGTATCATCCATATCGTCAGATGGGGCGTCGAATACTACTCGAAGCAGCATCTCCGCGTCGCGCATTGAGTGGCAGAGGGGACCGGCAACTGGGGCGATGCCAGTCATTCCAGGGCGAGCGGCGCTTGTCTGTCCACCGTAGGGGACACGGCCAACACTCGGCTTGAAGCCCACGGTTCCGCAGCACAAAGCCGGGATCCGAATCGAGCCGGCAATGTCTGTACCAATCCCCAGGAGAGATCCGCGCATGGCCACAAGTGCTCCTTCACCTCCACTGCTACCACCAGCTGTGAGCGTACGCCGGTTTGGGTTCAGCACACGGCCAAATACGTTGTTCTGGGAGTCGGCGGTCATCATAGTCTGCGGGACATTGGTCTTCACATACAACACTGCCCCGGCCTTCAAGAGGATATCAACCAAGGCCGAGTTCTGGCTGACTGGTGGACGATCCAAGAAGGACACATATCCAAGGGTCGACGGGACACCCTGGATGTTGAAGGTCTCTTTCAAACTAATCGGCACGCCATGAAGCGGACCAATTGGCTGCCCAGATTTCTTGAAATGCTCATCCAACTCTTGCGCTCTCTGCAGGGCTTGCGGGAATATCGTCTCTGTCAGACAGCACGTCAACTGCTGCGCAATAGCAGCGCGCTTGCAGAACGCCGTGGTCGCCTCGACAGCACTGAGTTCGCCCGCAGCAAGCTTGTCACGGAGTGCTGTTGCATCTGGTATCTCGGTGATCTTAAGCTCTTCATCGCTGAGAATGCCACATTTTGCAGGGACGTCGAGGACGTTGAGTTCGTCAGCTTCCACTCGCTGTAGGATATCCGCGGGTAGTCGCCATTCGGTAGGGATTTTAGCCCACGCATCGGCCTGTTTTGCGGCCACTTTCTCTTGCCAGGCTGACACAGTCATTCTGCCTTTGAAAGACGAAACTCTTCAAGATTAGAAAAATAGGTAATGATCTGGATAACAAAGAGTCTGACTCGAGAACGCTGAGGTCTTTATACCCTGCGATCTACCACTAGGTGGGGTAGCAGCGAGGAGTCGTAGCCAATGGCATGTTTTTGCGCCACGGTAGTAGCACCTTCGGCTTAAGGTACTGTGCTTGGCTACTACAACTCAAAGGAGCCTTGATAAAGAATGGACCGTGTATAGTTCCAGCATAAGGATAGCCAATCAACGATAATTGCGCGTCGCAGCGGCAGCAGAGGTTAGAGACTAACCAAGCCTTAGTTCAACTCAAAGTATACGGAGTATTAAGGGGTGACGGTGAAAAGACCACGATTGTGCGTGGCTTTTGGAGGGAGAATCGTGGTCTTTTCACCCCGCGCTTCGGACACCACGGCAAGAGCAAAATTAGGATTAGCGTGACTTCCTTAAAACATGTACATGCACAAGAATGCTCAATGCGTGAATGAAAGGGCAACGGCATAAATAAGCCTTGAATGATCAGTTTTAAAAGGTCATCCTCAAGCCTTTTTTTTGTTTTTCAGGAGAGACACTGTTGCTACTTTACCAAGGTTTAATCGCCTACAATGCCAAAACAAAACTCGAGCCAGGCGTACCGAAATCGACTGGAACTTATTCGTTCAACAACCAGATACTCAAGTCAACAGCGATCATGCCGATTCCACAAAGCAATATTTAAAGCACATAGAACGCAATTTTCGAAAGTTGGTCACTCTTTTTCTATCACTTATTTCTTTCCAGGTCACTTACAGATAATGCCAGGTTTGCACAAAATCTGGACCCTCCTGATGCTCAACATTAGCTCAAGAATATCACTTTCAGGGTAATGGAAGGATTTCTTCGATGGTATCTCGACAACCATGATATGGAATACCAGTCCGCTTTCCTTGTTTTTGCGAGGTATTTTGGAATGTATTAGGGTCAAGAAATGCACCGAGAATTTCCTTACCATCTTCGCCGAAAAATGACTATAGTATGTGCCATCTTAAGTCTGCTCAACGACAAATACTTACTATTAAAGCTCGTATGCACCACACTTACCGACGAGTACGACCTCGATCTTGGGGGTAAAACATAGCCGTTAGTCAATATCGACGATCTCTTGTATTCTACCTATCACCTTCTTGCTGTGTGTGATATTGTATTTCCTACCTTTCGCTACTAAGGCTAACTAAGCACGATACGGAAAATAATGATATCTATACCGGCTCGACCTAGAACACTAGTCGAGTCTTCGGGCTATATAAAGAGTAATGATACCTTAAAATAGAAGGATATTGAATTATATATAGCGAAGTATCCCGATAATCCGACATACCAGGTTCTCCTTATGAGAGTCACGTATAGGCTTAATAAGGGCAAGAGGAATAAAGGCGTACCGTAAGAAGCAGAACCTATATAAGATATATATTGTTCTAATAAAAGCAGGCCTATTTTCACCTATATAGAACGGAACGATAACCTAGGTCCATATATTATCTAGGATATTATCGATTATGCCTTTCTCGATAATGCGTTTACTAGCGAGCGTATTAAATATCCGCGAGATATTTAGAACCTTATAGAGGTCCCGGAACACCGGCTTAGTACCCCTATTCTTTTTAAAGAAGCTATCAAAGAAATACTAATCTTTAGAAGAGCTATAAAAAATGAAAAGGGTCTTTAGATCACCGATCTATAACGCGTACTAAGTTATAGTACAGTACTAGAATACGAAAAGTCTATAAGCGTTATAGTAGGGTCTAAACAGAAAGGAACTCTTTATAAATATCGAAAAGGGGCTACTACTAATTTAAGTACGAACTAACTCAATATAACTTTGCTCTGCCTTTTATACACTAATATTACTATAAGAGGCCCTCTTTCACTGATTCCATTTCATATTATTTACATACCCTATTATACCCTGCATGATCGAATTGTATGGCCAATTTCTCCACAATTCGAGCACTTTGATGGCGCTTTCTTCCTGATAACCCTTTGGTCTGTTATTTGGTCGTTTTGATATGATATGTTGTTATCTTGGTTTGATTTCCTTTGTGGCAGTGATAATATAGGCTCAAGTATTAGCAGATACTCTGATACCTCATTATCAAGGCTGATTCGCCAGAATTGATGAATTTCGCTTAGCGGAATTGGCTGACGTGTTGATAATAAGCTAGCGATTCGGTGGGCACATGGAAGGCCCATTGACCTAGTAAATATATTAGTACAATTCGATAAAGGGGCTTCTGAAGTAGCTCTTTTAGCTATACTAGCTTGCTTAGCGATTAGGCGGAGCGAATATCGTGATGTTCTCCTTGTTATATTCGAATAGAGAAGGTGTGAGCAAAAATTGAGCGTTTTTATCCGATCTTCTGCAAGATCACACGTAAGGGTATAGTGCTGAGCTTCTAATGTATTATTAATTCGTTCGAAAACAAAGAGTATATCACCTGTTGATGCCTCTATATGCTTTTTTAAAATAGCATAAGAGCCTTCTACCCGTGAGGTTGCCTAATTTCCAAGATAAAGATATTGCCCTACCCACGCCCTAATAAATATCTCTTTATAGGTTAGCTAGGTTTGTTTTACGTATCGAAGAGTAATAGGAGTAAGACTAAATCTAGTCTCAAACTTAGCTAGTTGATCTTAATATTCAAAAGTAGTGGATAAATTAATAAGGCTTTTCCATGATTGTATAAAAGCTTCGAATTCCTTATTCGAAGGAAAATATTGCTTCGTCTTTGTAAGCACATTCTTATTGATATACTAGACGTATAGTAAATGTGGGCTTTTTGGATAGATCGATTTAATTGTACCTAATAAAGTAAGATCTCTATCAGTGCAAAGAACTAGGGGAAAGGGTAAAGGATTAAGCCATAAAAAGAAGGTTTGTAGAGTCTACTTATAGCTCTCTTCCTACTCATTTTGTATAAAGCAAAAAGTAATACTATATAATGAATTCGATAGCGATAGACCGATAATATAAAGAAGCGGTATCTTATAACGATTTGTTTTGTAAGTACAATCTAATAGAAAGACCCTATTATATTAATTAGCATATCGAATTGATTCAGGATTCCGATTCCTTCCGTCCCTTACCATCGCTCATCGTCAGCGGCCCACGTCGTATTCGAACGTATTCGAACGGATTATAATAGGGGTAAATTTAACTTGAGCGCCACGGGCGCACCGATAATCTCGCTTGTCGAACGGTGTCACTGGCTCGTCCTGTTAGGCGTATTTCGAGCGAAGCTTTCTCTCTTCCGCCAAAGGATTTTGCCCGAGATTCCTTCAACGCCCCGTGTCGGACGACTTGGAAGTCTCCAGAGGTGATCAGGATCAAGGCCTCTTCCACAAACAGAACTATAACACATTCGAGTCATGCCACGTTCCGTTCAACACTGGCCGGGGGGAATCCCCAGGTGCATCAAACCACACCCAGAACCGGATCTATCTTTGGACCAGATCAAGGAGGAAGTCAAGGGGTGGCTACTCTTTGTACAGGTATGTCTTTGCAGAATCTTGTGTTTGCTAGCCACTAATTTGCAGTCAGGAAATTTGGGTCCCTGTAGCCAACACTGATGCTTCGAACGACGGAAAATATGAGCTGAATCAAAGACGCCAGCTTATTGAAAAATGGGCATCGGCTACACAGGAACTTCGTGATGTGAATTCCACCGCGATAAAATCCTCAAATTTTACCTACTAATTCTTCTCCCAAGTCATACCAATCGCGTGCGCCTATACCTGAACGCCTTCAGTACCCAGCTAAAGCATTAGCATATATTCACGACACTCTTCAACCAAGCAATATTAAAGGCCTGGTATCTATCGCCCCTATCGACGAGGCCTATGCTGCTAATCGGGCGCGATGGGTCAAATTCGCTATTCTTTTGTATAACTATGATATCGAAACCGGGCACTGTCTTCTTAATCGTCATATACCCTTAGAGGCTATCTTAAACCTAGAAACCACTATTAATCCTTCCGTGGAGGATTTTCTGTCCTATCTGGATTTAGAGACCGCAAACTTCATCCATATCTATCTCACATATACTGGAACCCTACTCAACATCAGGTATAAAGGACTATATATGCTAGTTAATAAAGAGGGTCTGAGAACTGGTCGTTTGATAATGGTCGAGTATAAAATCAACGGGACTATGAAGGATACTCTTCATATCCGCCCGTTTAACATGCGAATGCCATATATAAATGCATCGACGCTTGGGAAGGGTCTGGACGAGATCCGTCATGTTTAGGGTGCCTATACACACCAAAACCTGCCGTGAGTATTATTGGGCCCTGCCTTTACAGACTAGTAGAACTAATACAAAATAATAGGCTTGACATGGACCTACCGATCATCGATATTCTCTGTCAAGCTAAGGCTGCTGACCAACTACCACAGACGATGGGCTTGTCTTACCGAGAACAATGGATGGAGGATGTCGAGCTTTATGCTCCGGGTTTTCTGGCCCTCGAGGCTGAAGGCCGTGCGGGAGAGTATTCCCTACACCGTCTCACTGATCCAGAATCCGTCGAGACGACCAGAAAAACGATTTGGAACAGGCTACAGGCTAACCCGGATCTCTTTGCCCCCAACTTCCAGTTCTTAGGTTAGTTTGGAGTTTGGAGTAGATGATTTCAATTGAGGTTCTCTTTACGCCTTATTATTCAGCACAATCCCGAACTATAGAAAGGAGCATGAGGGGTTCATGTTTTGAGCACAGCTATTGCGGCCTCTTGAAAGAGGACAAGGAAAAACATGGATGAGAATTATTCAGCTTCCTTGACTATAGAGTCCATGCTAGCCCAAGGGTCACCTGATAAAATAGAAGCTACCCGATAGGTATCTCCTACGTTAGCTGCCCCTTGCTAAACATAACGCTAATTTCCCGTCCTAGTTCCAGGTAACCTTGACCAGGCTGTCTTTCAGGTCTAAAATGTATCCCTTTTCTATTTTTGATAGATAATAACGTCTATCTAATTTTCCACCTTGCAAAGTTAGTGGATCGGTAAAGGAGAGAGCTATTGTAATCACTTATTTGGAAGGTGCTTTACTAGAGGGTTGCAAAGAACTTACCGTCTGTAGTATCACTTGGTTCTCGTCTAGCACCATCTTGTCGGGTGCGCCGCGGACCTGCGCAACCGGGTACAGTACAAACGCTATAAGTATCACTGTAAATTCGATGGCAATGTAAGCTTCCCTTTTGAACTTCGGCCATTTCTATGAGCTTGGGGAGGAAGGATGGTCGGAAAATGAATGCCCCTAGATCTTCATGAGTAGGCAAGAGGTATTTAACACCCTCATCCTGTTATGCATGTAGGTGGTCACCCAGGCATATGTATGGAAGTCTTCATTAGCCAGTGAGAGGGATAGAGGTTTGCTATGACCTGTTCAATGAGGATGAGTTCCCAGGCATAGGCATTTGGTACCGTACATGTGGTGTATCATGTGTAATATCTAGTAGGAATAGATAGGAAGAGAGACTCGATTAGCAGGATATGGTGCGATATCCTCAGAGGTATTGTCCTATGATCGATAATGCTGACAATGCACTAAGAGTAGCAAAAATCACACCACTAACAGCAAGAATATCAGGTCTCGATCGATCACAGTCATGCACTGACGGCCCAAGAGCTTAGTCTGAAGGCCATGTCGCTGCAGTCCTGCGGGATAATCAAAGGTGGATGTGCAACTATAGGCTGTTCAAAGGCAACTACAGTTAGGTACATATTACTGCTTCACTTATAACTAATGTAAATATGTAGGCTCTAGGTAGGGGCGAAAGTGACTACGCATGCACATTCTAGCTGGATAGCGTACTTGCTCCGAGATCGCGCGTTGCCTGAATACAGCTAGTCGAACATACACAGCAATTAAGATGGTTCAGCGTTTGTCAGTCAGCTTCGCAACGTTTGAAAAAGTCCCTCTTTGCATTCTCAGGGGATGAGTGCAACATATATTGCTCTTGCTGAGCAGCCACGCGAACGAGGGGCCCAAACGGCATAATGGGCTTAGTGGGTTCATGCCTAAGGTTATACACCGGGCCTTAAATATAGCAGAGCATTAACATGGTATATGAAACCCATCAAGCAAGAATTATCTTAAAGAATATGTGGCATGGTCTTTGATAGGCGCGGTTTTGATCGCTTGCGTGTCAGGAAATAGGAAACATGGACATGGCTGGCGTAGTTGGTCCTCAAGGTGGGTCAAGTCTGAGGATCAACTAGCCACTCTGAGGACCAACCTGCTGCTGATGAGGAATACCCTCACCCAACTAAAGTTTCCCTTGAGAATGTAGCTCTATACAAGAACTGGAAGAACATATCCTCAAAGAAGCTGGGCTAAACGAGCACAAGCTCTTGGTGGCAAAGGGCCTTCCAATCCCAAGCAAAGATGGCCTAGTTTCCATCTTCGTGGTGTGAAGTTTTCTGCTTTGAATATTTCATTTAGCGTTCTTATTCTGCCGGGAATGATATCTTTGAATACCCGTGAATGGTCAAGGTTTATTTACTTGTCGCTGCATCTTCCCCCTGCTGCTGTCGCATCTGTTGCTTCAGTACATTTGAAACCGGTCCAAAGGGAGGGGGTAATGTATGATTGGTTCATTAGTACCCCTTTCTCCACCTTGGAGTAGGGATGTTTGAAGGGTGGCCAACCTAGCATGGATCAAGGCTCAATTATGAGCCCTATTTATCGATATTCCTTCAACTGATGCTCCAAGTTAACTCTCAAACTCTACCATCTCTAGCTCTGTGTGCGGAAAGTGGTTCCTGGCGCTCTGTACAGTACTATCGTCATTGAACCGAGGCCGAATGTGAATGCTGCCAGAGCATAATAATGACCTGTTGTGCATTGGATAACTCATGAATGTGTATGAATCAATCAATCAATCAACCATCCTTAAACTATGTTTGGCTCCTGGCGGTTTGTAATGATTGAATCGACGTTCTGAACTGTTGGTGGTGTTAGTGTCGTTGTTATTGCGATGTCCAAATGTTGAGCCCATGAACCACACAACTAACTATCTCTGCACCGAGCCCAGTGTGTCATCGTCTACGTCCAAACCGTAAACCGTTGTCGAGCAGGACGAACGGAGTGACAAGTTCCGTTCTCCATCGTCGGGGCGTACGTTTGAGGGGGCACGACTTCCTCTCTGGTACTGGTTCTGTGATGTTTGGTGTTTCGTGAGGTTGGAGGTTGATTTTGACGCGTCGCGGCATCAGAGCAGAGTGTGGTCGTCTTCTTGGGCGTAGGCTTTTTGCTGGTGGTTGTAGTGACTGTGTTGTGTTGATCATACCCGGCCTTCCTCTTTGCGTCTGCATCGCGTAAACTTCGAGATCCGTCACCGTAAACGATTGTCGGGCGGGGAACATGTATGATCGATTCCAAAGAGCACATGCCGAATGGCAGCAGGAAGCCGGCACAGTGGATATCAATCATCAATTTGAGAGTCATGAAGGTAGCTCTCAGGATTGCGAGAAGTGTGGAGAAGTACCGGATGAACCGCTGAGAAAGACTGCGTTCCTGAAGAGCCTCACAGTAGCCTACTGAGTGAAGTTCTGGCCTCCGTTATTGGCGTGGGAAACTTGGATGGAGCAGGTGGAAGTTCAAATTCCCGCCGTCTCAAGAAGACTCGGTGCAGCTAGTGCTATAATTCGTCGGTCATATTATTGCTTTAATTTTATCAATGGGTCGTTATTAAACATCTTGACTACGGGTGGTCATTGTGGACTTTTCTCAAAATCAAGAATTGTGCGATCAAATATTTGTATGCTGCTCACGCGTGGCCTCGCTTTGCAAGACACATTTAACCAAGAAACATCAAGTATTTATGGGAGGGGTAGACCAAGAGCCGGCAAAGGCAAGTAGGAGACAATACCAGGCACTCCTTGCGCATGGTGCAGTAGTGTCGATTTTGACATCAGCTTCTCCCCGCAAATATTGCACTCACAGTGCTATCACTAGCGAACGGCTTGATATGTATGTTGACGAAGTGTCGGCTGAGGGACCCGGGATTTTCGTACATTTTCAGGCGTTCATTTTCAGGCAGTTTAGAATTACCAAGACATATGAAGCATATCGTTGGCCTCTCTTCTCGAGATCTGACCCAAACAGAAGCGATGGCTTGAGAAAACCTATCGTTACTCTCATCTGAAGGGGGAGGCTTTTGTCTCTTGGGCAGGGGAGAAGCAGGTGGCGTATCAACAGCATCGATAGAGCCTTTACGACGCACCAGGCCGCGAGGGAGCACCCTCTTCCGCATCACAGACTGCAATCACAGCATTGATTGCAGCAATGCGGCGTTCGTATTCTTTCGTGACGGTTGTACCCGGCATAGTCAAGATACTGTCAATGAGCGTCATATGTTGCGGTGTCATGTAGCCAGTTCGTTGCAACGCAGGCCGGGAATATCTAGGACGATAGGGTTGTGTCTTTCTTAGGGGAGCTAAACCATATTAGAAAGTTTGCCTTTGCAAGTCCTGTTGTACTGTAAGCAACGCATAATTTGCATAAGAAAGTGTCGCCCTCGTTAATATCCGCAGTACAACCGAAAGAATAGCAAGCATTTTATGTGGCCACGACTCTTAAGTAAGGAGAAATCAAAAGAGAGACATTTTTTGGGATACTTCAACGACTCGCGAAATTTTATGTCTTACATGCTACTATAGGAGTCCGAAAGGGGAATGTGAAGCCTGTCAGTCTCGCTACCAAAACACGGCAGACCAAATTTTTTTCGTCGCTTTTAATTGAGCTCAAATGTTTCAGATAACTCGACTGAGATTGGGCGTGAAATATCAGTGAACCATAGGATCGACGTCAGTACCCACCTCAGCCGAAGAATGTGGATCCGCGTTGCGCGGTAAGGTTGCGCTCGCATGGTTCTATGGAGAATGCTATATGTCCGTCGACTCCTTTAAAAGGTGAAAAAATCAGGTGTCGGGAAACGAAGTCAAAGTATAAAGCTCGCTTCTATTCTCTTCGTTGAACAGTCATTCACAATCCTCAATATCCTCAACGCCAACTATCGTCATGAAGCTGACTCTGGGCCTTTATCTTATCGGGGGTTTACTGGCTATCACCAGGCCCGTTGATGCCAACGCTTCTGGATCGTCTCTAGCTCAATGGCTGTACACTAGTGACATTGACGAGGAAGCCCTGACACTATTGGACCGCCCTGAAATCCAAGGAGCTCAGAGTCTCTATACCTGGAAATCCTTGGAGCCACAGAAAGACCAATACGACTTTTCTATCATCGAAAAAGACCTGAACCTTACACGATCTAAGGGCAAGGATCTTTGGGTTCAAATCCAAGACCGCACTTTCAGCCCTGCCAACAATCCAGTCCCAGAATACCTCCACAAACCGATCTACAACAATGGAAGTGTGCCTCAGTGCGACGGGGATGACTGTGAAAACAACTTTGTCGCAGGAGGCTGGGCCACAGCTCAGTGGAACCCCCATGTCCGAGCAAGGTTCCACAAATTGCTTGAGGCCCTTGCAGCGAGTTTCGACGGTGAAGTCTATGGGTTCAATCTTCCTGAGACCTCCATTCAGGTACAACCCGACAGCAATGCTACTGGATACACTTGCCAAGGCTATTTCGAGGGAACCCTTGATAATGCCCGCTACGCAGCCAATGTCTTTCATCAGTCTTATGCGGTCCAGTACGTCAACTTCTGGCCATGCGGCTGGGCCAACGAAAACAACTATCTGTTCGATTCGTTCCAGTTCTTCGCCGATAACGGCGTGGGTATTGGAGGGCCAGACAATATTCCCTTCAAGAAAACTATGGAGAATAATGCGTACCCGTACTTGTCAAAGTATAGGGACCAGGTTCCGATTAGTGTGATTGCGGTGCAAGAGCCAGACTTCGCGGCGATCAACCCCAATACCAGCAAACCTTTCACAAAGGAGGAATTTATGTCGTTCGCGGAGGAACAGTTGGGATCTCAAATTTTGTTTTGGGCCTTGAAGGCACCATGGTTGCACCAGTGATTACACTTTGCTCCTAGTGGTTACCGGAACTATATGTATATAAAACGCGTAGCTAAATCATATCAGGGTAGAGAGCGTGGCGCAGGAGCCGCCGAAGTAGCCTCCTGTGGGGTTGGAGCGTATTCCAGGTTATTCTGCTATGGTTCATGCTCCACACAATGAAGTAATCATCGATGCGAGACGGACCCTGAATCATCTCTGAAAGTATCACAGTTCTTGGAAAGCCCTGCTAGTTTGTTGAGAGCCAGATTCGGGTTGAGGCTAGTAGCCAATGAGACGCACAAAGGTCAAAAAGCCGTAGAAATATTAAAACGATTCTTCCCTACCACGGTTACCTTTCTACAGCATCAGCCTAGCCTTCTGTATTATGACGGGCGGGCGTAGACGAAGGCTTCCAGACACGTGGGAAGAATAACTAAGTGGAAAGGGATAACGTAATCCACAAGCCAGCCGTAAGGGCAAGATCTTATTGGCCCTTAACGACATTAAGAATGGCAGCGTTGAATCTATCCGTGCAGCAGCGAAGCTATACGAAATACCCCATACAACCCTAACCGATCGCGTCAATGGCATAGAGGCACGCGTTGGTAAACAACCAAACGGGCGTAAACTGACCCAACACGAAGGAAATTTGCTTGTTGAATGGATATTCTCTATCGCGTGGAGCAGCACCTAGGCCCTTACTGTGGGAGAAATGGCTAATATCTTTCTCGCTGCGCGAGGTAGCCACCCTCCGCCTACCGTTGGTGTTAATTGGCCATCAAATTTTATTAATCGTCGTGATGAGCTCCGAACACGCTCCTCGATACGTCACGACTACCAGCGCGCCCTAAACGAAGACCCTAAATCGCTACGAGCGTGGTTCGCGACCGTACAACGCGTGATTGATGAGAACGGTATCCAACCCGAGGATATCTACAACTTTGATGAGACTGGATTCGCGATGGGCCGTATATCAGCGCAAAAGGTGGTTACGCGAGCAGCGTACTACGTTCGGCGTCGTCTCCTACAGCCAGACAGGATTGCGATGATTGCTTTTACCACATATATAGTTGAGGTAGCCTGCATATTGCTTTCGGGCGAGGGGTCATGGTAAATGACATCAACCAACCAACCAACCCTCTGTACCGAGACCAGATATGTCTCCGACTACTTCGAGCCTTCAGTCGAAGGTTCGGCCGAAGAGGGGCAGCTACCCTGGCAACAAAGCTTCTTCCAACCCGTCCAGCATGAAGCTCCGCAACCATCGGCTGATCTACCACAATCAAGTTCGCCGGAGTGGCACTCTCCCCGGCAGGTAGGCGCAGTGCCAGAGTAGTAGCAGTTAGGGGGTGGAGGACAAATGTCGATATTAGTTCCCAAGGTGCTCCGCATATCTCGACGAGCGGTCAGATCCACGAAACGAATACTAGTTAGAAAATAAGGTATGTACATACCGATGGTGCTGGCAGATGCCATGACGGCAGTTGAGAGGATAGCGGCTAGAGTGAAACGCATGTTGACGTTGGTTTCGGTGGTGTTATAAAGACGTTTGAGTTTCTCAAGAAACTTGTTGGAAGTCCTTGGAAAGGTGGGTTTTGATTTGGTTCCTGGGAGAGACAGACCAGGGTTTATATACTGTTCCTGGGCGGACACTGGCATAGCAGGGGAAGCATTCCTTACTAAATATCCTGTCTGTTGGGAAGAACACCCAGGATAGCTTGCTATTTCTGCTTATACAATGCAGTATGTACGTTCCTTTCGGTAAGGGGGCGACAAGAAAAAGTAAAAGATTGGAACCAGCGGCCGTTGTACGCTGGCATTTCTTTGCTCGTCACTGGACACAGAGTACAGTGGCGCCGCAAAAGTCTACGACCACTCCCTTGACCACTAGTAATTCCACCTTTCTATCATGGAGTAGTCGCGGAGTCGCGTTGCATATCATTATTATCCATGGATATTTTAACCACTCTAACGACCCTGATGATAGATGTAGGTAATTATAACCCCAACGGCCGGTATATTAAACCTCAATTATTCAATATGAGGTTTTTCGAGTTTGTTGCGCCGCAGAATTGATGGCAGAAATAAGCGGCCAATCAGGGAGTGGTCGCAGATCTTTGCGGCACCACTGTACTCCAGAGCGACAACCAGGCGTAGCAACCAAGGAAGGGGGAGATTAAGGTTGGTGTCACGGAAAAGGTTGTTGGAAGATGTGGTTGACATTACCACGTAACTTTTTCTTTTTACTTTTTATGTCGATCTGAGAGGTAGTATTTTACCACCAAGGACGCTTAGTTCAGCGTCTGCTTACTCCTCATATGTTGTGTAACTACGTTAAACTGTGTGGATTCGGAATGCTGTTGTGTAACATGGCAACACGAGCAGCCCCTTGTGCTATGAGACCACTTTCAACGGCGGCCTCTCAGACCGACATGTCATCCCACTGGTTCAATTCTGGAATCTGTCATTCAATGCGGGGTTCGTTCATCTTGGGTACCGGTTCGGGTTAGGTACATATCCCCGCGGCATATGCTAAATCTACAACCCCCGTACCATATTTAGTTGAGCGCTATATATGTAATTGAGGGTGAATACCCCTCTTTCGTATTAATAAAAGATTCTGCCAGTTTAACAATCCACGCGAAGCTCGTCCTATTTAGGAAACAAAGGCTTTTCGATTTTATGGCAGGTATCAAAAATCTAGCCGAGCTGGCTACAAATGCATAACCTGCGTCATCTTCGGGTATCCCGCAATATATAGCGCTAAACGAAATATGATAAGGGGGTATAGATTAGCAGATCCCTATCCCCGCAGTTACTCGACAGCTTCGCTTTCTGTACTGCAGGTGGGAAAGAGGAAGAAAGTTCGAGGTTCGTAGTCCACTGTGGTAGGCTATGTTTCACTTTTAGACGTCGATTGATGTCGATCTATGCCGATCTATGTCCCATAGAGCCATTAAATTGTTCGCACCACCCTATTGCTCTGTACTTGGTTCGCACCCGCAGATACAAGCCTGTCCCGGCCCTCAACGAGCCGCATTCTATCCAATAATCAGGATACAGGTTAGTTCAGCTGGAGGCAAAATACCAGCTAACTTAGTAGTTCGCATCTCATTCTTTCTACCCAGATTAGGCAGACGATAGAGATCAGCATGGAGAACCTATGATCGACCACAGCCACGTAGTTAATCTGGGTTGACGTACCTCGAGACAGCCTGAGTAGGAGTGACAATTGAACCTTCACCGCGCTCACATGTTGTCATAATAGGCAATACGAACATTCTACAAACTACGTTCTAATCCCTCAAGATACTAACATAGGGCCTGGAAGCTTTAACATCTGTTAACATCGTGATGCCTAATCGAAGTCGGTTTCACACTTTCGGAGCACTGGGAAGATTCGGTGGCCATGTCGTGCTGCAACATTATGCAATCGTCAACAAGGGGTATCAAAATGGAGGGACCAGAACGTGCCAAAGGAAATAAAAAGAGAGAAAAGAATAACGAGGCAAGATACAATGCAGAGTAAAAAGTAACCGGACGTAGAGGAAAACAGCGGAGGGCTTTGCTATGTGGTTCGAACATGACGCTTTCCACGGATAAAGTTTACAAGACGGGCAGAGGAGATCAACTGACAGTTTCTTTGCAGATACGAAGTAGAGCAAGACGTGGGGCTGCCGCATGAGATATCCTCTACATTGATGTCCAATTTATGGGCTAATGTTGGAACAGGCTCAGCAACCTCCCGGTCGCTTGATAATCCAAGTATTGAAGACTCACCGACAGTTTTCGTGCTGGAGACGACAATAGGTAGATCCAATTCGACTTCAATACAGATTCGGAGACTAGGTGCCAAGTCAGTTGACACATCTCCTCTTTCTTTCTTGCAAGACAAACATAGCTTTCACATTGTCACATGTATACCTTATACATCTTTTCCCGCCTTGCTGCAAGATGCTTTTGTACAGGATATTGACTTCCAATTTTTGTGGTAATTCCGGAAAGGGCGTAGCGAACCTTGACCCTGAGAAACATCATGATGGGCTTGGTGGCGAACGAGCGTTAATGCTGTGCTACGTAAATGGCTGTGTGAGTCCCTTTTCGTGTACACAAGAGGTTCGTCGGGTATTCGGTACTTATCGTAGAACGTATCCAAAAGAAGAAAAGACAACCGTCATGAGATGAGTGTAGGAAATGCGGGCTACTTGGAAGGGAAATCTGCGGGCAAATAAATAGCTCACAGTACTCCGTTGAAAGTATTTAAGGAACGAAGACTCCAGGCTCAAATCATGTAATCCAACAGCTGGGTTTTACTCAGTTTACTACGTTTTGCCCGATTTCCACCGAGACATCAGCTTGATTACTATCCCAGCCGTTTCTTCTATCTTTTCTATCTGCTCATTCATCAAAATATGACGTTCCTAATCCTGCTCGGTTTCGTGCTATCGTTGTGTCTGCCAACCCCATCCATAGCCGGGGTCGCTAATGCCAATGCGAACAATTATGCACTTTCCGGGTCCCAACTCAACTGCAAACCACCTCCAGAGCCGAGGCCAGGCACTATGAAAAGGGCTGAGCTCATTGATATCAATGGAGACGGCAAGACCTGCCCTGAGGGCCTCGTCGCTTCCGATCCCCAGTACAAGACTTGGTCTGGCTGGACCTGCTTCAACGGGGATTGGGTTGGAAATAAGGTAGTAAAGGGGGCGAATGATGGCAAATGTTGCTTCAGCAGCACTCAGCACGTCTTCCTCCACTCTGTCAACCAAGGCGCAACGCACGTAAAGGCAAAATATCCCTTTGACGGCCGCACTTGCTGCACTGATGGCGAAACGGCCGGTGAGTGGAAAAATGGACAGTGCTTCTATCAAGGCTCTTCGCTCTCGATCGGGCGACCGGACTGGGTCAGAGCCTGTTGCTGGGACAAGATGACTCAAGACTTTTCCCTGCATCTCAAGCAGCCGGTACCACTATTCGACTGCACCGTGCAACAGTGGATCAACAGCACCCAGCCCAGTGATGCTTGCGGCGGCACCCTCAGTGTGAAAATATGGGTAAAACAGGCCCAAGTCTTCGCGTCCCGCGCGGATATCCTGGTCAACGTTCATACCGACTGCAGAGGATTTCACCCTTCTGGAGAGACCCGGCTGTGGTTTAATTTCAACAGGCAGTTTACCGACTCTGGAGATATCCATCTCCCCGTCACGGAAATTGGACCAACCGTAATCGTCACCTTCCAATCGAAGGTGAATGACAATAGGACCATCGAGTTACATGGCCACGTCACGGGAACCGGGGTGATCAACAGTCTAGACGAGAGATTTCAACAAATGATAGACAACGACGACGTCAAGAAATTTCTGATGCTATTTCCTCTCTGCTAGGTAATTTTTGTCTCTATGCTTTGCTGCACTGTCTGTCATTACTTGCTGCACTGTTAGCTTATTCATAGTCTCATCCGATATATGTTGATTTCTATGTCCGCAAAGCAGAGGCACAGAAAGAATAGAATGATATCAATAAGATTGATATCAGTAACTATTTAGGACGACCAACATCATGATAAATACGACGATACCAACAAAGGAGTCAAGGAGTCAACACTAATGATAATCAGTACAGAAATCAGCAAAATATAAGGAGAGCAAATTGTAACAAGACATTGAGTCGACAATTTGATGATGATGTATTCATTTGCCCGATGTAGCTTGCTCAAATACATGCTGCTATGCGGGAGTGCGGTCTGGCCTGCCGACACCTTCAAAGTGGCTGCTAACCCTCTAAACGACCATTTCATTAGGCTCGCTGAGCGGACCTCATGGATGGCCGTTCGAGAATAACAGGTTACAATTGAGGCTGGGAATTGTTTTTGCACACTGCTCTCCTTCCAAGATAGCAGTGTGCAAATTACATTACCGCCGTGAGTCTCGACCCGGGACTTGTGCCAACGGATATGGGGCATAGTGTGCCATACCTTGCCTGGTTCTTGCATGATACCCCAGAGTTGTCAGGGGGTACGGCAGTGTGGTTGGTTAGTGACGATAAGAAATTTCTGACTGTTCGGTATATTGCTGCTAACTGGGACGTTGAGGGAGCTCGAGAGCAGGAAGAATGAAATTACTGGTGGCGATTTCTTGACTTTTGGTTTGAGGGGGAAATTTGGGTTTTCAGATGTTGTTGTTGTTGTTGAAGGAAGGAAGTTGTAGTCTCGTTTGTTGTCTTCTGCAGCTCCCGAAAGGCAGATTGAGTGGAATGGGAGAATAGCAAGTCAAATCATTGAAGTATGTATGAAAGGTCAAAGATCGCCCGGAATCTACTTGGAAATTGCCAGTAAGGTCGTAGATCTAGAAGCTCGGGAAAAATTTTCCGTCAACATTTTCACAACGAAGTATACGACCATATACCCCGCACATTCCCAAGATTCTCTCCTCCTCTACGCCTGGGTAAGTAGTGGACGATCAGCATACTCACCATTGATATACTACTTCGTGCAATCTTTGCTGTTGCTGCCCTGCTAGGCCGCTCAGAGGACCGCCTCGGGTAAGACTCTCAGCTTAGAGGAAACGAAGCACGTCGAAATGAGGAAGTATATTTGAAGGGATTGGACATGTGGCACGGTTATTAGTCTGATATAGCTTCTATTGAGATGTCATGGCACTCGGGCCATATCCGCGTAGGTCTGGGTGGATTTGATTAATTATACCACATTCACGATCCCTATCAGGAAATGAACCAGTCATGTCAGGTTCGATCGCCGAGAGGGTATCTAGAACAATATCGACGAGTGTCTTAAGGATGTAGAAAAAGATGAAATAGGCCCTCAGTCTTGAGCACACCTTAAAACTACATGAAGTGATCAGTAGCTCCCTGGAGGGTCCCTATGCGAGCCCTCATGGAATGATCACAGCAGTGAACTGTGGAGCACGGAGCAGTGGATGACGCGGAAGACAACGCTGCAATGCGGGGTCTAGTAGTCATTCCACTCCACTCGTTTCAAACAAGCTTAGTGCTAAAGAAGTCCCGAGAAATTACAGGCACCTATATCCTCGCAGGGCTGTAAGAGCGCTCATTGTGGGATGGGCATCGCTCGATAAAGCGAAGTGCTATCCACTCGGAGTTTGAATATTCGCCTGGATTGGAGGGTTTAAAATCTGGAGGTGAACCTCTTGGAAGTCTATCACTTTACTGAACTCGGGCTCGTCGGTCATGTAGGTAACTCCAGCTACTTGGCTTACTACAGAAGAGCGGGGTGTCTCAGTTGGGAAGGAACCTTAGGCGACATGGAGGATATTGATTCCAGTTCTGAGAACACTGATTCCTAATCCGAGAAATCCACGCCGTTGAATCACTGCCCAGGTAGACGAAAGGGACAAAGGTGAAAGCAGTCAAGCTAAAGATCGCCCTTCTTTGATCCAATTGGTTTCTGTAAGATTCGCCTATGATGGATGCAATCCAGGCATTCTCATCCCCAATCTCGGGCACACCCGGAAACCGTCCATCGTCTAGCGGGACGAAAACGACCCCAAAGCTTGAACTATCAATGCCGCGCAACCATGTCTCAGGGTGGCCTTAATCACAGCCACAAACCACCCGTCATCCTCCGCTGCATAAGTCTCTATCTGGCACTGAGGTTAGGCAACCAAATAGAATCTTCAAACAAGTATTTCTCGCAGAATGGGCAAGGCCTTCGCATCCGAAACTAGTCAGTAGTAGTTACAAAACCATAATCCCCCTCAACCACAATTATAAACTCAGCCACCCCGAGGTCGTTGGCGTGGCTACCGTCGACGCTAGCTACATGGATGATGCATGATGTATAGCTGGGCCGGCTTTATTTTTAGAGGAGAGGCGTTTGCTGACGCATGTCGGCCCACCTGGCCGACTGGCTAATCTTAGTTCTGCTTGGGGCGCACTGGTGGCGTTCTCGGGTATCTGGCCGAACGATTGTTTGATTGGAGGGGGTTTTCGAGACAGAGCTAAACTAGTCGGACTTTTTAGAGATACCTAGTGATATGAGGCTTTGTATGATTGTAGAGTATTATCAAGTGTATGCTCGATGGAAACATGGAGGAAATATAATCAGCAATACATTTAGTTCAGATGCTAAGCAATGCACAATAACCGTATGTCAGCGTCAATGTGAAAGTCAATAATGTAAGACAGTCCAGCCAGATGTAAATACGGCACAGCTTCGAAGCCAGCGTGATTAGATGGTAAATATACCAACAATTGTGAATCAACCACAACAGCAGTGCAGGCCACATGTAAAAACGAAAAATTCCAAATCCCATAGCATAATCCAGGCACAGTGCAAAACGCCGCCCAAAAATAAAAAAAACGAAACGCCCAGCCCAGTAAACCCAAAGTTCCGAAAACACCCTCTTCCCATGTACATATCAATAACATGCTCGAGCGACATGTCGCAATTTATGTACGATGAGTGACCGAGAACTCGGCACTGTGTAGTCCGACGTCGTCGAGTTCTTTGTCGACCATGAGATTCCCTTAGTCCGTCTCATCTTTTATGTTTCATTCTGGTCATCATCTGGTTCTCTTCAAATCCCCAAGTCGCAAGAACAAATCACATCATCAAAAGGTCACCCTTAGACCTTAACATGGAGACATTGCCGAGGAAGGCCGCACGCCTTAGATAAAGTTTGCCTTGCCATCCGCATACTGCGTCGACGACCCGATCAAATTCGGTGACGAGATACTCGCCACCTTCGACACGGTCGCACCTTTCCTCCTCGTCGAAAAAATCGACAATCTTCGACTAAGTCTCCGACTCAACCCGCGCTGCGGCGCAGAAACAGACATAATAGACATTGAGCTCGGCAACGTACCATCCGCCGTCTCCGGGCGCGGGCCTGCGCTAAAACCGCCGTCGAATAGAAGCGTCGAGCGGCGCTTGATCTTGTTGGCCGTTGAGCGAGCGGGATCCAGAGTCAGCGAAAAGTCCTCCTTGATATCGTCGAGGGCGTGCGAGACGCGGCGGAGGAGTTTGGGTTTCTCATAGATGGATGGCTCGCGCTGTTCGTGGCCGTAGAGTTCGAGGGGGGTGGAGAAGGTGTCGTCTAGTGGGGAAGAGTAGAAACGTGGGTATTTGATGGGCGTTGGGTTGCGGCGTTGGTGTTGGGAGGCCAGTGAGAGGGTGGACAGTGGTTGGGGGTGTTGATATGGGAGGTGAGGGTCTGATGATGCGACGGATGAAGAGTAGGTGCTGGTCGTAGCGGAGGATGATGTCAACATGTTTGGTGGATGACTAGCCTGCCTTGGATATGGCGATAGATCCGTAGTAGATGAGAGGGAGAGTCGTTAGGATGGTTCTTTCTCGAAGGTGTGTTTTAAGAAGCGCGGGGATCAGGGAGAGATCCAAAGAGGGAGGTATGGCCTGGTCAAAAGAGAGGAGACAAGAGCAAAGAGAAAAAGACCTAAGACGCCATCGCAAAGCTGAGCATCGCATTCAAAAAAAAGACTAACAACGAAAAAGTGGATCAAAGACATTCGGCGCTACAGTTCCCAAGCTGCGAGGCGCGGGCCCGTGTAACACGTAGATGACCGTAATCTCATGTTTCATATGCCCCTCCCTCGGCCATGATGGATCATGGAGCGGGTGACTGCGAATCCTTGTGGAGCATCAAAGCATTCGCATCATCTTGGATCAATGGTTCGACAGTGTGGGATGAAAGCGTATGAGCTGGTTAGCTAGGGACCTTGGTGGACTGGTGTGAGCTGCTTGCTATGTTGAGATCGTTTCTCCCGAAGCCACCGGTTTTTTTTGTCCGAGTGGAGATGCTCGGTATCAGATCATTCCATGCATACTATTGAATTTATTGTTTTCCACTCTTAGTGATTATTGTCTTGGATCTGACACATCATGGGGGTCTTTGCTCTGCGTGCACCCGTCCATTAGATGACGCGGCACGCGCTTCCATCGCATCCTTTTTGTCCGCATGATGGTCTCAACACCTGAAACAGCTCTACGCGGTTGACGACGCGGAAGACCAGCGTAACCGGGAAACTAAGATGTTGGTCCCAAGGAATCTATCAGAGGGGCATCGTGAAGCCGGAACGAGAAAAAAAAGGAGCAGTGGATGGATCTCATCCACGGTTCCCACTGGGATCTTCTAGGGCGGGTTTCTCATTGGACCGATTCCCGCTCAGGGGGGAGAAGCCTCGCGCGATTGGAAAAAGCCGAACGAGGCTCATTTAGCGCGAAAGGAAAATTACCTGCTGCGGGTGAGGCGCAAGGGCTGCAGCCGACCGTGAAGATATCAGTCAAAATGACTGATGAATAACGACTTGGATGCTGGTCAGCAGAAGTTCCATAGAACTCGGTCGGGTGGGATATTTCTTTCCTCGATCTTACTCCCTGTAGGTGTTGGGGCCAGGACTTGGTGTCTCGGGTACGACAGGCGTTCATTGATCCATTTGACCCTGGGATTGTATGTGGTGGAGATCACCCAAGTGGATGGGCACGGAGAGTTGACAAACCACAGCCACGCATGGTGCCACACGAGGCCCATGAAGAGATTGCTGGATCGCTGCCGGTAATGCCATTACACGGTGGATTTGTACCCGGTCGCTTGTCAGAGCAGAGAAAGCCTTCAACGGGGCAGGCTGTTTGGTGGCTGATGAGTGAATCAGCAGGGGTATAGCCACTTGATCAAATGGGTTCGTTGGCCAGTGTACAGACTGCCCCGGATTGCCCGGATTGTACATCCTGCAGGTGAGGAACCCGAGAATGCCTGAACAGAAGGAGACGGATTACAGCGGATCACTAGAAGCAGCAAGAGGACATGGCGGGCTCATTTCTCGAAATGCTAAACACAAAGATGCAAAGATATGTATGTACAGAAAGAGTAGGCTAAATGGGTAAGGACAAATGGTATGATCGTCATCGCATCACATCACAAAACGAAGATTGACATCTGCCGCACGAGTCAGCCCAGGCATCATTCGGTTGCACTGCAGATCAACTTACCAAGGGGATGGCTGCAGCTCAGCTGCGGCTTTTGGCTGTATTTGCCATCGAGCTCCGCCCGGATGGTGTTCAAGAGCTGCAAATAACTCTGTTGGGGCCACTGTTGCAGCGATTTAATAAACGCCCAACTCAGAGCGCCCCTCGCCTGGCCGTCCTGGAAGGTGTCCGCTCTGTAAGAATTGTCGGTTAGTCTGGTCGAATCGGAGAGTGGAAATTCGATTGAGGCACGGGTGAGGCTAGGGAGGCCGGGAATATGGATATCCTGACGGTTTCCTCGCCCGTGTAGGGCCAGTCGGTACTTACGATGTCTGAGTGTCCTTGGATCCGGAGAACATGACCACATCGGCCGGCGACGTTTTGGTCCGAAGGCTGCGTTCCCGCGCCTGGCCTCCGTTTGCTGCCTTTTTAAAGAAGCCGATAGCGGTGCTTGCCATACTGGACAAGTCTCCCTTTCCATATGCAGTAAATGCGGTGAATAGGTCTTGAGCAGCTTCCTTGGCCAAATTCGGTTCTTTCAAGATGCCCTGAGTAGAGTACACATATGGCAGATCCAGAGCCGTGCCGGAGTGGCATGAGTCGAAGATAGCTGTCAGTCGCACACCGGGGCGCAGGGGCCGCACCATGATCGCGTGCATATCATCGTCGACGATATGCCCGGCAGACTGATAGTCAACCGGGTAGATCACATCATCAAACCCGTCGTCCTCGTCACCGTCCAGATCGGGCGTGCGGCCACCGTGACCGGAGAAGTGGATGAAGAGGGAGTCGTGCGGTTGCGCATCCTTGACTAGCCAGTGCATGGCGCGCAGGATATTAGCCTTGGTTGGGATGCTCATGGGGTTGCGTTGGTCGTCGGTGAGGATGACCATGTCCTCGCGGCGATAGCCGTAGCGATCGTGCAGGAACGTAGACATATTGGTGACATCGTTGATACATCCATTCAGCTTATTGGCCTGACCGAAGTAGTTGATGCCAATGAGCAAGGCTTTCCGCCGTCCCGTACAAGCCGAGTACTGGAACTGATAGCTAGATGGTGCCCCGTGGCCGAACTGCTGGAGATTCTGCGGGGGGACGGGTGGCAGGTTCGGAGAATTGGAGCGAGGTGGTCCTGGTGTGTCATAATCAGTGGCTGGGACGCGACAAAGAAGTGTGAGATGATGCTAGGAAGGTGATCGCGGCGCTTGTACCGTAACTGCTCACACTCAAGTTTGGGCGATGTCCTGGTTGGGGAGATGGCGTGTGCCCTTAGCTTCTGATATTAAAGGTGCTAATAATTTTGGAATCGACTCTATGTGGTTTAACTCTTTAAATAAAGAATGTG
>JAXQJV010000215.1:0-27517 GCA_037042255.1 Penicillium sp. PG106-07D | reverse complement strand
TAATGTATGGTAAGGATTCTTGGCGAAATTGATTATGTGATGGGATGTTACATAATCTGTGGTGCCGCTAGTAAAATAGTGTGGTGTCTGTAACAATTCCCCAATGTACCCTTACATTTACGTAAGGTACCCTCCGCCAATAAGGTTACGGGGTAATTAAATTACATCCAGTAACTTTGTGAGAACCCAAGCCTACCTGCAGCTTTTACAATAAGGGTCGTAGGTGTCTGGAGCTCTCATTTTGAAGTTAGCCTCTGAGGACATATGGCTAGAATTGCAGGACTGAAAGTCGATGGCCCATAGGAATTGTGATGCCTGATAAAAGATTAATGCGATATTTTATGGGTATCTACTAGAAAGTCAAATCTGCTACCGCTGTCTCATATCCGTTTCTTGGCCGTCCCTCGATGTCCCTTTATACTCAAGCTTGCTCGCTGATCGAGGAATGCAGTTAATATCATATCCTTTTGTAGCCGCCCTGGAGCATAGTTGATGTTTTTGCTTACTGGTGGAACATCCACGCGCAAGTCGTACTAAGAGATATCGCTAATGATGAGTTAACGCTGTAACAAGTATATCACCTCTCGAACATAGTGAGCACGCGGTCTAAATATGAGGCTCAGTAAAGACAAAATAAGATGTGGGCCAAGAAATGTCGGCAAGTCTCTGTCCGTGAGAAATCCGGTCTCGAACGGAACTTTCTCAGAGTCTCGAAAGAGCCACATCACAGATGCTCTGGAAGGCTGGTATCGGCAGAGGCACTTCCAAGGTCGAAATGAACTGTCTTTCGCTTCTTTCGGAGAGTGGCGTATCCGCTGTTCTTTGTAGCGAGGGTGTCAGTGAGACTGTACCACAGACTTCGAAGTTGATATCCGAGGGAGCAGATCAGTTCGCTCACCTGGTTAGACTTCAGCGCAGAAGGGTTTGCTAAGACCTGACGCCGGGAAGACGCCTGCTCCGAGCCTTGACCTTCCATGTCATCAAACAGTCTCTCAATATCGGAGATTGGTCTCAGGAGGCTCTCCTCAGACGCCGAGCGCGCGAGTCGTCGAGAGTCTTGGATATCCATCAAGACGCGTGTGAGTGTGGGAGCCTCTGGACTGGGAATTGTCAAAGTGAGCAAACGCGGTTGGGTGGAAAGGTTCCAAAAGTTGAAGCGACGGTGCTGGCGGGATTCGAAAGTGATGCGAAGGGAAGAGCGCGTGGTGAGAGCTGGACAGCCTTGGAGTTGGGAGTCCCCGCCTCACTTTGTTTGCTTCAGTCACCATGATCATGTCGATAACTTTTGAATGGCGCCTTCCCTCCAATGAATGCATAAAATATTGAAAGCTGAGGGTCGCAAACAGTCTCACATCTTTGTCCTCATGAACAAGCCTGAGTGGTGACTGGACTCTGTGTTTCTGAGCCATATGAGGTACATGAAGTAATCCAGGGCTATTTCTTACTTTCCTGGGGTCAACATTATCTGTTTGCCAGACTTTACAACTCACAACTAAAGCAAAACTTGCCTCAAACGCCTGATCACCATCTCGGAGGTGTAGACTGCAGTAAGCATCAAGTTAAGCCAAGGAAGCACGGTGCTTGACCTGTGATTAACGTCCCAATAGCGCCAACAGAGAATTGCCTTACCAAACATGGGCGACGTTATTCCAGAAGCAGATCTTTACTAGAAAAAACTCTTTGTCTATTTGAGAACTTCTTACATATTCGCCTGTCAACTAGGTAGTCAAAGGGTGAAACCTGGTACAACGGGCCGGGCCACGTGCGATGTGCTTGGTTTTCTCAATGCTTCGAGTCTTGACCCGTCACGGAATCTCCTGGGCAAGGAAGCAATGAAGCTGCCGCGCCATCTTCCTGTCTTCCTCCTTCCTAGAGTTGTTGTGAGAGTCTATGGCCTTATCAAACATCTTTTGGCAACTATAAGCGCCCGAAAGCGGGGGGTAATAGGCAGGAGAGACGAGAAGGAGAGGGGATGAGAATGTGAGATGCACACGAGATACATTATGAGGATGCCTTCGGCCACAGATCTTGGAACCAGGGATGGTGCTTCATGCAAATTGTCGGATTATGCCTGAGACATATTGCATGATTCATGATCGAGGTATATATGGCCCCAGAACAAGGTGAGAATAATAAGAAAGGCTTTTAACTACTACCAGAGAGTTATCGTGGATTTTGCAATAATACGACTGGCGACAGAGTAGATACTTGCCATGCAAACTGCGCTAGGTCTCATTAGACTTGCATTTAAAAATAAAGATAGGCATTGCTGGTCACAGAACAGCTAAAAACGCACGAGAAGTACGCTAGAAGACAAAGCAGTGGGGTTGGTAGCCACGCTGTTATCAGCCCATTTGTGATTCTCACAAGTTTCGATCGCTCTATTAGACATGTTTTTCTCCGAGCTGTGCTTTTAGAAAGAATGGGCAGATACAATCCTTGCTCAAAACATAATTCTAGACAATAAGCCGTCAGGGCAATAAAGTCGGAGCAGGTGATCTATGGCCGCTGGTGGAAAAGTGAACGCGCCGCGAGGCCAGAGGTCCGTTTTTCTGTTCTTTCTCGAGTTCCGAAGCTCTTTGGGAGCCAGCTTAAATAAGTATGGAGAATATAATTAATACCCTCTCGTATTTGAGGCTCTTGCCTCTTAGCAGATTAGCGAACACCCCTTGCTAGCTGTGGTTGGCTGGCCCAGTGTCTACACCGCAGGAGAGACCTCTGAAAATCCCACTGAGCCCAATAACAAGTTATTGTTTGGCAAGAAAAAAACATATGACGGAGAAAAAAAGAAGCCTTCGCCAGCGATTGGAGGTATACAGACCCGAAGGTGGTGTATTGAGGAGCGAGGAATGTATAGGACCCTGGAATGTGGAAGCTTCTCTCTCATGGCAGTTATACCCGACGCTCTTTCGTGAAACCCTGAATGAGTCCATTCCATTGAACACGCCAAAAGCTTCCCATGAAATAAAAGTTTTCTATTGGCGCAATGCCGAGTCTGGAAGGTTGCTGATCGAGCTCCCCAAATTCTACTTTTGCGTCGGTAAATGTAATCCCAACACCGTAGCAACACGACTCACAAGCCGGGATATGGAGTGGCGCTTTCTTTGAGCAAATAGCAAAGCTAGAGTTAATTTATCCCAACGGTCAGTCTCCATGGTTACAGGTTTCTAGACTAAGGGGCCGGCCCGGCAGGGGTCGTGGGCTGCATTCTATATGATTGTTGTTGATCAACATGGCCGTCATAAGGCAAATCAGCCCTGTCGTCAATAACCTTGATACAAGTGAGCTTGGATATAAAAGGCTCCTTCTTTCGGACACTGCCTGATGCTCCCCATCGCCAACTCAGTCGACAACATCCGCCACCCCGGTCTCCGCCAGCTTTCCTTTCCTAGTACTAACATTGAGATTCAATTGCTGTCTCTCATTAATCTTCGCAATTACATTTCAAACATACATTCATTTACAACATCGTCAAAGATGAAGACAGTTATCTGGCTCTCGTTTTTCGGTGTCGGCACGCTCGCTCATCCGTCAGGTCTTGTGAGTGCTCCTTCTGCATGATATCTTTATGACCTAAAGTGTACTGATTGATATGCATGTAGTGGTGGGGTACCGATCAGTGCTACCCTAGCCCGGAAAACACCGACAACCAGTGCCTGGAGCCGCAAAAGACTGGTTTTGACTGGTCTGACCTGGCAAATGGGGACAATTGGAGCTATGAGGGCTTCAATTTTGTTGGGTTCGCTCCCAGCAACGCCTGTGGATCTTCAGGGGTGGGTCATCCATCGCTATGATTCAACATGAACTGTACTGATATCAAGAATAGGGCAAGTGTATCGAAGCAAGGCTTTCTCGCGACGATAACTATGCCATCAAAGTGGAAGCGACACAGGCGCCGTTTTCCGTCAGCAACCTCCATCTCTCCACCTCGCGGGATACCATGGTCATCCTCAACTACGAGATGGCAGACGGCTCGAAATGTCGCCAGCTGGCTTGGAGCTCGCCTGCCGGATCTGACATTACCAACGAACAATGTGGTGATGCGGTTGCCGTTGAGTTCACGCTTCCTGAGGATAGCAAGTTCGGCGAGTGCGATCTGAACATTCACCGCATGGACTTTGACTGCTCGACCGGGCCAAAGCCACCCACAGAGATCCCGCCGCCATCTGACTCAACGCAAACTAATTCTGAGACAACCTCCTGCTCAACTTCTACCGATTCGACGACATGGACTCAGCCACCAACCACACGGACTCAGCCGCCAACCACACGCACTCAGCCGCCAACCACCTGGACTCAACCGCCAACCACCACCTCGGCGCCTCCCGAGTCTTGGACTACCTCTACAGTGTACACAACAGAAGAGATCACGATTACATCTTGCGCGCCAACAGTGACCAACTGCCCTGCTCAATCTACTACTGTGATTACCTCCACTTATATCGCCTCGACCACCGTCTGCCCTCTCACTTCAACCAATGCTCCCCCTAGCTGGACCAGCACGACCAGCACGACCAGCACGACCAGCACGACCAGCACGACCAGCACGACCACCACCACTACCCCTGGCGCTCCTGATAAATCTATTGTCCCGGCTCCCTGCCCCAACTTGGTCCCTAAGTGCCTGAACACTTGGCTTTCTGTCCCCAAATGTGACTCCAACAGTGACGCCGCCTGCTTCTGCCCGTCCTCTGAATTCACTGAGAAGGTTACCACCTGTATTCACTCTTGGGGCACGTCCGAGAAGGAGGTCAACTCCGCTCTTTCCTACTTCGCCGGTATCTGTGCGCCTTACGTCCCAAGTAACCCAGAGATCATCGACATCGTGCCTCCTCACACTTCCGCTCCTGAGGAGCCTCACCACACCGCCACTGCCCCGGTCCCTGGAACGACATGGCCATCAGAGGTGGTTACTGCCCCCGCTCCTGGCTTGACCTCTCCCCCTGATGTGATCACTCCTGCCCCCGAGGCACCTCACACCCCTTGCACAACCATGACCTGGTCTTCTCGCACCGTCACCGCGCCCCTGGTTGAGTTCAGCACCATTCCCGTCGGCACCAGCTCCACCGTGGCCCTGGTACCTGGTACAACGGCGAAGACCAACCACCGCACCTGTTCCACCACTATGACGACTTCTACGTCTCACACTACTGCCTCCGAGACCACTACCTGCCTGACTCATGCCCACAAGCCCACGGCGACCATTCCTCTTTCTAACGGCGGATCCAGGGTGTCGTTCCCCAGTATGTGGGCCTTTGGTGTGGTCTTTGCGCTTATGTGGCTCGAGTAGATTTTTCCTTTGACTTCTTACATATACTTGACTGGGTTCGAATAATAGTCAAATATAAGGCAAGCTTTTTGCATTGGATATTTTCCTTTTTTTTCTTTTTCCTTCGGATTTGGCATGTATGATAAATACCTAAAACACTGCGATTCGTAGGCAAGTGCCGCAGTGAATCATTTTCGAGCTTCTAATCACCAAAAGCAACTTCAATCAAATATTTCCCAGTATTGTCGCAGTCGATGGCTCGACTTGAAGAAGTTTGAGACTAATTGCATAATTCCCCCGAAGATCTGAGCTCGCTAGTGCATGGCCTTGACGTGTCAATACCATGGATGTTAGCTATTGTTAGTGCTCAAGCATCGGCAATTGCGGGCATATCCTTGTTCGAGAACAATTACAGCGCCGCCAGAGCTTAAACCTTAGTAAGGAAGCTACAAGTGGTCTGAATGCAGCACCTCTAGATCTTATGAATAGCTTCACAAGATCTGTTATTGGTCAACTAGTTGAACTAAGCCTCCCGTGGCAGCAATGCGAACAGTATTTCGTCGTGATGATAGAAGTACATAATCTTTTGAAACAGGTACCTAGTATATACTAAGAGCAGTCCAATAAACAATTTTTAGAATGATCTCTACGGGTGGTTTGGCCAAGGTTATCCATAATTTCAGGTCTTGGCTCTCTTTAGATTTACAGTAACGAGCTGGCTTTCTCAGAATACCCCCAATCACGTAATTCCCACCTAGTAACTAGATACTAGTACTAAGCATACCCAGAACTACTACAAGAACAATTTAATTTGGACCACTTCAAGCGTTCCTTTTCTCACTGCCTGATATAAAGACGGATGTGTCTCCGCCTCTAAGGTTGTGTAGATTTATTACCCCGGGAGTAAGAAGTATCTTCAGAGTGTCGGCTCGCCCTAATCAAATACTCTCCCCCTAGTATCATGGACTTTTTGCAAAACTAAGGTTCAAGTACCCCCAATTCGGCAGTGTCTGTCGAGGTGAGTTCCTCGGTAAGTGGAGATCGGGACCTGGGCCGACTCACTCGCATCTTCCACATCACATCTACGAGACGCTCGCATCCATTCTCGATCTAAGCATCCATGGAGAACCAAGTCGAAGGCCCACGAAAGAGAATCCGGCTTTCATTCGCGTGCAACTACTGCCGCTCCAAAAAGACCCGTTGCGACGAGGAACAGCCATGTCGAAATTGTCGTCAGGCGGGGGTTCAATGCATCACCACCGACAAAAGACGCGCGGGAGCACTTGTATCTAACAGACGACGCGCTGTCACAACAACGGAATCACCATCGCAAGCAGAGATTCCCAGGACTCCGGATTCTCATCTCTCAACAACCACCCCCTCTGCCAGCCAGGATCGCCCGCGCCTATGGAGCCAGCCCTGGGAGCGCGAGGGCTGGAAAACAGGCCGTCTGCCAATGATGCCGCGCTTTGTCGGCGCGAGCACGGCCGAACTCATGACCGAGTGGCTGGACATGGCCTTCTATCGCCTCAAAGGGTCAAAAACCTATGCGATATCTCCTCTGGTCAATCAAAATTTCGCGGCCGAGATTCCCGACAAGGCCCCTGAATTGCCTTCACCAGAGGAAGTGCAGGCTTGCATGAACAATTTTTCGGAAACGCTGGGTCAGCTATTTCCATTCCTTGACCCGAGTATGACCGAGCCCTCTTTTATGGCCGACTTCCTCGCAATATTGGCGATGCATCCGAGTCAACCATCAAGTATACCCCAGCGGGCGCTGGTTTACTTGATGGTCACGGCCGGGATGATGGCGATGCCCGCATCGGAAGGCTCACAAAACCTTATTTCCTCTTACGTTGCATATTGCAATTCATTGCTAGGTCACATCATTGCCACGCGCACCCTCAGATCGGTGCAAGCTATTCTTCTTTTCGCGATGGTTCTTCGCAGCTGTGACAAGATTGCCTGGGCTTGGGATATCCTTACTATGGGTGTGTCGATGGCCCAGTCCATTGGGATCAACCAAGTGAGATCCCATAGTCCTACACCCGCTGGCTCCGATCACCCGGATTTCCAAACCTGGTGGTCCATGTATGTCTTTGAAAAGATCCTGGCATTCGAACTCGGACGCCCTTCCATGGTATGGGATCGCGATCTGTCAGGGACCATCGAGGCGTCTGTACTTTCCGAGGGACGGGATGACCCAAATCAACAGTTCTGGCAGGCGTCTATAAGTCTGGCAAACATGCTGCATGAGTTACAGGAACGATCTGCGAAGGCATGGAGGCGGGAGGCTTGGTTGCCTCAAACAGTCGAACAGGCAATTGAAGAGAAGCTCCAAACCGGAGGGGAGCTTCTCGTTCTACTTTCTGACTGGCATCAGAATCTGCCAGATGATTTAAAGTACGATGTCCCACATATGACCCATTCCAGGAAGAGTATTGACATGTCATTCCTTCATCCAGAGTCCGATCTACAGCTTTGCCAGGTTCTTGCAATGCCGCTCGGTCAGCGTTTCTCGCGTACTATTACAATCTTGGGTTAGACTCATCATCTTGAATGCCTGCTACCGTGTCTGTACCCGAATACTAACTCCATCTCAGTATAATTCTTGTCAACCGATCGGCTTCTCTTGTTGACATTCACGAACTGCGCGAAGTGGTCGAGAGGTTTGCATCAGACAAGCCATGGCGTCAACGTCTTCTCAGCGGGCCTTCCATGGTTGCAGAATCAGCTCGGGAAACGATTCGACTTTTTGTTTCTCTCGTCGACTTCGGGAGCCCTAATTACCTAACGCTGATGACCTCTCCACTTGCTGCTGTGTACGCTCTCGCTGTTTCAATCATCCGGGAGCAAAAGTCACTACTTGTTCGATCCGACTTTGAGGTTTGTCCGCAGATCAAAAATAAAAGGTGGCCTTGCTGACCTTTCCGGCTAGCTGATGAAAGCTGGCATGCAAATCAGCCGACAACACTACCGAAAGCACGGCACAGTGTCCAATTTTGATGATATCCTACTCGACCTTGAGGGGTACATCTCCAACTTACTCGAAGCCCCAGCACCAAATCGACTTGAATTGACGAGCCTGAGCTCTGCGAACCCGATTCTTGACGACCCTCTCACTGACGACATCATACCATTTACGTCTCTTGCAGCGCCATGGGGACCCTCTGCGCTTGACTGGGCCGGTTGGGATTGGAATGATTTGAGTCATTTATTTCAACATAGCGAATGAACAATTGATTCCGAGGACAAATACATGATTCTTTCAATTGGACTTATTCTAACTTCCATCGCACAGCCACCCTCAAGCCATAGCCTCCAGATAAGGAATACCTGTCAACCTGAAGCCGCGTTCAGACAGCTTCACCGGCTCACGAGGAGAAGAGCGCTGGTACGGGTCCGGCTCTCCGTTTCGCAAGACAGGCAGATCAACGACGTGCATTGCGTTGGGCCAGTGAGTGGTCATCTTGGTCTCTTCAAAGGCCTTTTTCTTGATGCTGAGCTGTTCCTTGGTCGCGTCCGCGACGGGCATGAAGCAGGTGTACACGCAGAAGCGCGGTTGGTTGGTCTCAGAGGTGACGTTGTAGTGGGGCGTGCGGGAGTCCCCTATACAAACCTGTTAGTTTCAGAGCACAGAGAGAGAGATACTGGGGTTAGAAACTTACAAAGAAGAAGGTCACCAGGCTCGGCCTCGATCTTGACCCACTCGCAGCCCTTCTCTTCCAACCATTTCAGGCCCTTCTCTGTGAAGCCATACCACTCCGTAGTCCTGCCGGAAAAAAAAACATGGTTAGCTACAGCAACCCTCCAACCTCCATCCCAATTACACCGACGAGGATCACTTACCAAGACCAAATCTTATCCTCCTCATTCTTAAACTCCTCATGAAATTCCTCACTCAACAAATGCGCCCCCTTGCATACAATCAGGCCACCATCCTTAGGCCCATTAGGAAGCAAGTTAACCAAACCTTGCAAACACCGGAACCCCGGCTTCAGCGGGTCCTGATCCTGATGCGGCCAGGGCTTATTCGGCTTGATATCCTTGCGGTTGGGGAAACCAACCCCAATAGAATCGAAGGAAACGATCAGATCCTCCGTGCCATAGACCTTTTCAAACGCCTCGATGACCTTGGGCTCTTGACGCACGCCCCAGGTGAATGATTCATGGGAGACGGCGTAGCCTAGACACATACCCTTCTCGTTGATGTCGGGGAGGTGGTCTTTGTGAATGGTTGACAGGTCGTCTCTCTTGAAGCCGAGGCCGCTGTACACTGTTAGTTTGGGTGATGCGAGTAAGGACTGGAACCGCGGTGTGAAACATACAAGCCTTCCAGCCACTCGTAGATACCATCGGCGTACTTGAGCGCCCGATCACGGGGAACAGCACCCTTCACAACGGCAAAGCCGTTTTTCAGCAGATCATCGCGAAAGTCGCCGTAGGTCACGTCGGTGCCTTCAGCAAACAGTCTTCCCGACGGGGCAGTCAGCCGGGTAGTAGCGGTAGTCGCAGCGTCCGTTGTCGAGGCCATCTTTTAGCTTTTGGATGGAACTTGGTGATAAAGTCAAATTCGGTTCTGAGCGAAGCCATGAACTTTATAATCTGTTATATATTGAGATACTGGCAAAGTTTGGACATGGAATCTTGAGATCTGGGGGGCGCCGGCTCGGCTCACCGGTTCGGCTCGGCTGGGGTCGCTTGCGCGTTGGGAGCTCCACGAAGTGATGGTTAAACCTTGGTCTCGAGTATTAGACGAATCATATCGCTTATAAAGATGAGCCTAGACTCTTAATTGCTGGAGCTCTGGGGTCTGCCTGGCACCTGTCAGCTGGCCGCCCCGCGATTGTACCTTGCATATTGCTTATGCCGGCAGCTATGCCCACATGCCGGGCCGGAAGATGCAACTATCTGCACGATTTACGGCAGAACCTGTCGACTGGCCAATAGCTTGGCCATTGAACTACATTTTCTGGATAAACTCTGAGATAAGCGGTTGATCTATCTGGAGCTGTAATAGATGGTACAATAGAAGTACGAATTGATCAATGGCGTTGAGTTACAAGGGTGACGCTATGTTGTTAGAGCTGGCGCCATGTGCGCTACAAACGCTGGTCTCAAAAATGAATGAACTTGAAGCATCACAAGCTATAGTACTATGGATGTTGTCTGATTCATTGTTCCCGTAAATACTATTTAGCAGGAAGGTTCAGTCTTCCATTTTATTTTTCAGTCCCATCGTTGGAATAGAGCAAACCTAATGTCGTGTAAAACTACCTTACTTGGAAATTTCACACATTCTACCGTGGCATCCCGGCACTCTTTAATGACTAGAAAAATAAAGAATTAGATTCATTGGAAAAAAAAAAAACTATGGCATGCATTCATCCTCAAACGGCCTTCTCTTCAATACCACACCACCTCTGGGCGAAGCGCCGGATCCGAGGACCAACGAAGAAAATCGGGACAGCAATTAGCGCCAATACAGCGCAGATGACTACCTCGACAATCATCGTCTTATCATAACCAAGGGTCTTAACAGCAGGCAGGGTGGCATAGCTCAGACCAAAAGAAATAAAACCTCGTCCAGCACAGACAACAACCAGGAACGGCGCAGCGCGTTGCGGGAAACTATCCACGGCGTAGGTGATACCAACGATATTCGCGCCCAGGAAGGCGAAGAAACTAGCGTTGTAGCCGACGACGATGGCGGCCGCGCTCCATTTCTCCGGGTTAGCCGCAGCTTGTCCGTAGAGGATGCCGCAGATGACGCCGACAACGGCGGGGATGGCGATGACGGGGAGACGGTACTCGGGCTTGTAGAGACCGGCGTTGCGGCGACTGAAGAACTTGATCACGAGGTCGCTTCCATAGCCCAGGAGAGGGAGGAAGACGAGACAGCAGGCGATTTGTCCGGCTTGGACGTAGCCCAGGGCCTCGAAGGCAAATAGGTACGGAGGACTCATCAGGATGCCTGCGAAGGTGGAGGCCTGGAAGACGTAGACACCGAGGTGGGAGCCATTCAACACGAGAAGCCAGAAGATGGTCGGGATACAGAAGCCCTGAAGCATTTGCTTGTAGAAGGTCGGGATCTCACGCAGACGGGGCTTCACAACCACCGGCTTGATGTCATCGCGCCAGCTGCGTGGGGGGTACTGCTCGATTCCACCGTTGGTGCCAGGGGCGTCAGCGATCTTAGAATCGGGAGACTCGCCACGCATGTCCTCATCTGATCGTTCAAAGTAAGACTCCGAGACGAAGACGACCGACAGCATGAAGATGACCGCGTTCAAGATAGTGAAGAAACCGTACCACCATCTCCAGCCCCAGACGTTTACCATATAGGTTGAGACGACGAAGAAGATGCCGGCAGTAACGTTCTGGATGAAGATGAACCAGGCAACCTTCCGACCACGCTCGTGCAGGAAGTGAATTTCCTGGATGATCATCGGGCTCAACGCTTCACTCTGACCAGCGGCAAGAGACATGATATTCCGTCCAGCGATATGACTTCCCAGGCTGCCAGAGCACTGGCACCAGATGCCAGCACCAATAAGCAGAAGCATCGACGCAAGGAAAACAGGTCGTCGACCACAGGTGAACGCCCAAGGCATGGCGATAAGATTACCAATACCCATGAACAGAGTCGGGTAAGTCATGAGGTCGTTCGCGCGGGTTTCTTGTCCGGGGTAGGAAGCTTGGACAGAACTGAAGATCGATCCCATTCCAGAGGCAAGGACTACAGCTGTACAGCTGTATGCCGAGACGAGAACGAGCAAGACCCATTTGCGCCATGCGGGAAGGTTCAATGGATCTTTGAGACGTGAGCGCTGGACGAGGACTCAATGAGTCGACTGAGACATACCTCTGGGATCGGCCGAAGGTGTCGGGATAAGGACCACAGCACTCCCACGCAGGAGCTTGACTTGTCCATCTCCGCGATGTCCAGACAGCGTAACATTATTGGCAATCTCGACATGGGATATGTCAGATTTGTCCATGTTGAAGGATTTGTCTAGCCGTATTGGACACGAGAGTAAAAGGGTCAGGCAGCGTCACCGTCTCACACGCAGAAGCCAACATGTAGGGCAGGGCTCAGTATTCTTATAGCTCAAGCATTTGGCTGAAGCTAGTAGCTACCCTTGTCCTCGCGTTGATTTACCCCGTATTCTGGGGTACGTCTTAACATATTTCCCCACTGGGGATCTGAGAGCTGAGGGGGATTCCCCAGTGCCCGCAAGCCGAAGCGAAGCGAACCGAGCCGGTAAGTGGACGAAGCGGAAGACTGAGACTGCTCCACTATGTGTATTATATGCAGGGCCTTTCCCCAGATTTCGAGATGGAAGAAGAAAAACGATTTCCCAAACCTGCCTGTCCCTTCCATAATGACAGTTAAGTTCAATGTCAACGTGCCTGTCCAGGAGCTGAAGGCACCCGAGTTCGGCCATGGCGGATACGAAGAGCTTCGCCCACGTTCCGAGATCCTCTCAAACGGCAGCGTGACTGCACCTGGACGACGAGCTCTCACTTGCGACATCCTCGTCGAACACGATGTTGCCATCACCATGCGCGATGGGTGCAAAATCTATGCCGACATTTATCGACCTCCCACTCCCCCCGAGCGATCTGTTCCAGCAATTCTTTGCTGGAGTCCCTTTGGAAAGAAATTCAACGGCATCGACTCTTTGAAGCTGATGACGCCTTGGAACCTCGGAATTCCCGACGGAACATTGAGTGGACTGGAGAAATTCGAGGCTCCTGATCCTGCCGAATTCGTCGAGCGCGGATATGCCATCATCAACGTTGACTCCCGTGGAGCCTTTGATTCTGAAGGATGTATGGCTATCATGGGCACGCAGGAAGCCGAGGATGGATACGACACTATCGAATGGCTCGCAAAGCTCCCTTGGTGCAATGGCAACGTTGGCATGGCTGGTAACTCGCACCTGGCGATTATCCAATGGTTTGTGGCCGCGTTGCAGCCACCTTCACTGAAGGCCATCGCACCCTGGGAAGGCTGTGGTGATCTATACCGGGAGCAGTTTGCGCGCGGTGGCATTTACGGCGGAGATCTGTTCGATCACCTCATCGTCAAGTGGATGTTGCGCGGTCGCAATGGTATGGAGAGTTTCCGGAAGATGTGGGAGCAGGACCCCCTCGCGAACGACTGGTGGAACGATAAGCGACCGGACATGAAGAAGATTAACATCCCCACGTATATCACTGGCACGTACACCAACACCATGCATGGTATGGGAGCTATCCGGGGATGGCTCGAGGTCGACACGCCAGATAAGTGGCTTCGTTGGCACCCGTACCAGGAGTGGTATGATATCTGGGGCAACCAAGAAGGACGAGTTGAGTTGTTGTCTTTCTTTGACCGGTACTTGAAAGGTATCGAGAATGACTGGGAGTCAACGCCGCGCGTGCGCATGTCTGTCCTGAAATATGGAGAGAAAGGGCCGCTTGCCAACGTCGTTGAGGAAGACTTCCCACTCCCTCGCACCAACTACCGCAAGGCATACTTGACCGCAGACGGTGCTTTGAGCCTGGACCAGCCTGCGGCGACTTCTGGGTCAGTCTCGTACGACTCTGAAGATCCGAAGGACACAGTCACCTTCACATATAAGTTCAGTGAGCGAACTCAGATTGTCGGTATGCCCAAGGCCGTTCTGTGGATGCGCAATGATGACTTCGACGACATGGACGTGTTCATTGTTTTAAACAAATTGTCCGCTTCAGGAGAGCGGCTGCTCAACCTCAACATCCCTTGGACAAACCTTCCAGTCAAGAAAATTGCAGACATCCCCGAGGACAAACGCACGGAGGTTATTCTGTACCAAGGCCCCACGGGGATCTTGCGAGCATCAAACCGGGCCATTGACACCTCACGCTCGATGCATGAGAACTGGCCCTACTACACGCACGAGAAAGAGGAAAAGGTGGAGCCGGGAACTATTGTGCGCCTCGAGATTGGAATATGGTGCATGGGTATTGAGTTTGAAGAGGGTGAGAGCCTGCAGCTTTCCGTCAGTGGGCGTTATCAAGGATTCGCGAACTTTGGAACGAGCGAGCATATCCGGAATAAGGGCCGGCACTGGGTTCATGTTGGAGGGGAGCATGACAGTCATCTGGTGCTGCCATTTGTGTAGGGAACTCCTGTGAGGACCGGCTTTTGTTCAAGTACGGCGCACAACAACGGTTTAGAAATAGATAGATTCAATGACATGCCGTTCGTACGTTCTGGACGTGTATGAGTGGGATCACAGTCGGAAGGAAGGCGAGTCCTTGAGTAATTCCGGCATCAAATCCAGCAAAGGACATGGTCTGTTTCCTATAGTCTTCTGCATCTTACCTCCGGCCACCATTTGTAACCCAATCCTCCACAATCTTAATGAGAATTAAGCTCTGTCAACGCTTCCTAGATTCGGACTAGTGGACGGGGCCATTTCTGAGTTTCCATGGGCCTGATTCACGGAGCGGGGAGCCTCAGGCATCTCACCAATCGGAGTCTGCTTAGTCAGGACCGAGTCCCCACCTCCAGTGGGAGCAGTCCAACAAGCAATAGCATCGCCCACAAGTAAACCACCCTCCTCCAAGCCGAAGTAGACGACTAAGAAGAAGCTACTTCTGCCTCCTCATCGACAACCACGTCATATACATAACCATCCCCGGCAACACCGGCGTCCGGAATATATGGCACGAGATATTCGTTGAATACACGGATCTGACCTAGGCGAGAAACTAAGGATGGATATACGAGGTGACAGGGTCGATGTTTGAAGAGGTTGTTGTGGCAAAGTTTGCGCGGTGTGATTGGAAAATTGGGTATATGGCGAATGAAACGAGGGCATTTCAGTGGCTTCAGGGGAGTGGTATTGGGCCATGGTTTCTGGGGCATTTAGTTGAGAATGGGCGAGTGATTGGATTTCTTATGGAGAAGATTGTTGGTGCGAGGTTTGCGTGTCCCGGGGATCTGGAGGGTTGTCAGGAAGCATGGTCGAGGTTGCATCGGTTGGGAGTGAAGCATGGGAATACCTATCGATTCAACTGCTTGGTGTGTTCTGAAAAAGTAATTGATTATGACATTGTGCGGGAAGGTGATGATGCGTTGGGTCTACGAGAAGAGTCTGATGGACTTCTTGAATGTTTCCAGGATGACAGCACTAAGGAGAGAAGTAAGGTAATGCAATTCATGACGAGGAAACGGTAGCTGCATGAATATAGAAGAACTAGAGAAGGTAGTCGAGCCCAAGACATCCCAGCATTCCACTATACTTCTCGGGAATAGGTATAGGTCAAAGCACAAACCAAAACACCGAGCCCAATGTCGTCGCATCATTCGTAGTCATTTCATCGTAGCCAAGGATGGCCTGCACTGCCATTACGCAAAGTATGAATTGCTCATCGGAAACCGCCACTTGGGAAGAACCTTGGCCCCGCATACCCATGAGCGATAATACTCTGGATATCGATATTGCCATCGCTCCGGGAGTTCCAGAGTTTAATGAGAATGAACCGCCCAGACCTGATTACGAAGTCAGTAACATCGTCATCTAACATAGAAAAGGAAGGCCAACATACGGAGGTGGGTCAAACTTGATGCTGACCATGCTCTTTTCCCGCTCAATGAAGAATCGTGCATGTGGTTTCAGCACTTCATCATTGGACGAGGTCCCGCCAGATCCTGCTGAAATAGATGAGGCAGGTGGAATCGGGTTGACTAGGCTAGCCGGATGTCGTCTTTGCTGGAGGCGCTGCTCAATCTGGCGCCGATGGACGTTACCAACGCTGGTGTCGTCAAGATCCTCATCTTCACTGATGCTGTCGTCACTGTCCGAACAGATATCATCCTCATCTGGGACTCGTTCCAATTCGGTGACAGAGGGAATATCATCGTCTTCCTGTTCCATGAACAGATTATCCTCTGACTGATCATCGTACTCGGTACTAATACGAAACTCGGTCTGTGGGTTCGGATTTCGGTCTGCATTCTCATTGTCCGACGCAGCTTGCGAAGTAGATCCCATCAGTGCGGCACGATCAAGAGATTGCAGTGGAGATCGAAAAGCATTCAGATATTCCTGGGATGGCTGGAGGCCAGGTCGGCGGTTGCGACGGCGCTGACGGCGATTCGAATACTGAATCTGGTATTGGGCGGTGCGAGCGAGGAGTTCATCGGCCGTCATCGACACAAATACCATTCCTTCTTGAATCCTGGGTGAAAAGTTAATCAAATTGTATACTGTAGTAGGCACAGTTGTCACGTACGGCGCGTCAAATCCGGTCCGAGGAGCTTTGATGACGATTTTCTTCAGGCAGAAAGGCGCCTCGCCTCGATGTTGGAGAACAATATTGCAGCGACTTGACTTGGTGCAGTAGACGGATTGGTCATTTCGAAGAACATTAGCCGGGAACGAGCTCTCTCCATCGGGGTCAAAGGTCCCCCCATCACAGCTGGTAATCTCCATCTTGAGAGCGCCGGGAACCACCTGGCCATGGTGGCCATAGTTGAACCCACGAAAGCCTTCCCGGTTATCATCTGATTCGAGCTTCCGCCGCTTCAACCGGCCACGGCCGTCGCGGCCCGACTGAGAGGAGGCAGGCTGCGGCATGAGGGGTGAAATGGGGATGGTTTCGTTAAGGCTGCTAGTGGCCCGTAGATCAGGACGGAACGAGCGACGACGAAGGCTCCTGCTGCTGGTAGTCGGGCGGGAAGGGTCTTGATAAGGGTTCCGGGCAGAACTTTGGGCAGGGAACCTAAATTCAGCCCGCATTTGCTGCCACAACGATCGGTGGCTCGTTCTTATAGAGGCAAAGTCTGGCGCCCCGGGACGCGGGATGCTAAGAGAAACCGGCTCCTCCGAACGAGATTCGCTGGAGCTGCTGCGAGAGGGCCACTGGTCGTAATGATGCTCTTCGAGTTCCCGGTTCAAGGTTTCCAGAGCACGGCTAGTTTCATCGGCGTTGGAGCGGTTACTCTCGGAGTGTAGGAGACTTCGCAGGTAATGGAGACGGTCTCCAATAGATGATCGGGCAGGAACGGGGGCTGGTTGGTCCTCTCGAGACGTTCTGCCAGCCTGGTCCATACGTTCTTCCGATATCCTGAGCAGCTCGGACAGCGATTCCGTGGTGTCACCGCTCCCCACGTTCTCTATCAAACGAAGCCAAGGCGATGAAGTCGTGTCGGAAGTGAGCCGGCTATGCTGGGAATTTAACGTGTCGATCAGCTCTTGAGTGTGTGGATAGCGGTTACGCCATGAATGGTCACTGGGATAGCCGTCATGAAAGCGAGGGGGCCGTGGGAGTGAGGCGGGAGGATAGTCGTAGTTGCCCGAGTTTCTCGAGTTACTTGAGTTTCCAAGATTTCCTGGGGTCCCTGACGGATTATTGGAGTTTCCTGACTGTTTGAACGTGAAAAAACCCCATTAGTCGTGTTCGTGGGCCAGCAGATATCAGGCAGGAAACCGGGTATTTCGAAACATACCATCCTGGTGGGTTAGTCCGGGCGGATACCGCTTGGGAGTACCGAATTACCTTGGCGATCGGAGGATTTCAAAGGATCGGTGAAGACTCTCACAGAACCAAAAGTAAGCAGCAAAAATTACGCCCTGCAAGGGCCAGCCAGTATAAAGGGCAAGTATAACTCAGGAAGATGTGTGCGTGATGTGTTCGAGGGGAAAGCGAATGGCGCTTGGTACGATTATGGTTATCGCACGCACGTGATCACGGATTGGATTGGATCATACGTTTGGGCTTTGTGGGGAGAGCTTGAGAGCTCCAACCTTCTCTTCGTCAACACCCTCAAAATGGCGGAAGCGGAGAACGGCCAGCCCATCAGCGCAGGTAATACGGACCAGGAATCCTCTGTTGGATATAAAGATTCTAAGCAACTACGGATACTGACCAATTCTGCTCTAGATGAGATTGCGCTTTATGACCGACAGATCCGACTATGGGGAGTGCAAGCGCAGGAGAAGTGAGCCTCCAAGCCAGCTTCGTATGATGCAAGAAGTCTTACTGACCCTCGCTCAGGATCCGATCCGCCAACATCCTTCTCATCACCATCAAGGCCCTCGCCAACGAGGTTGCCAAGAATCTGGTTCTAGCCGGCATTGGCTCGCTCACCATCATCGACCACGAACCTGTCACCGAGGCCGACCTGGATGCACAATTCTTTCTAGAAGAGGCGCACAAGAATGAGGATATCATCAAGCAAGGCAAGAACGTAAGCTCGTCTTCTGCCCAAGAAAATCCTGCCAAGGCCAGAAATTAACGAACTCCAAACCTAGCGCGCCGAAGTAGCCGGTCCCCAAATTCACCGAATGAACCCTCGCGTCAAACTCCACATCGACACCTCCGACATACGCAGCAAGCAGCCCGACTTCTTCGCCCAATTCGACGTCACAATTGCAACCGAGCTAGACTTCGCTACGAATACCACCATCAACGCGGCATGCCGCATCGCCAACAGACCCTTCTACGCAGCCGGCCTGCACGGGTTCTACGGCTACGTCTTCGCCGACCTAATCTCACACGACTTTGTGATCGAGCGGGAGAAGTCGAACGCGCCCACGCAGCAGCAGGAGACGCTCACGAGGAGCGTCGTGAGCGTGACTACCAAGAAAGAGAGCGAGAAGGGCGAGAAGGGGAACAAGGGCAAGGTCATTGAGCTGGTTACCAAGCGCGAGATCTACTCTCCGCTGCAATTGGCCAATACGTCCCCGCTCCCGGAAGAATACACCAGGCTTCCACGACGCCGGAAACAAGTCACCCCGCTGCTGAGCTGTCTCCGTGCCCTGTGGGAATTCGAAAAGATCTCCAACGGGAGACGACCCAGCTTTGCGCACCAGGATCTGGAGGTTTTCACGAAGCTCGCGCGGGAGAGTCACCAAGAACTGAAGCTGGACCTGGCCACGCTCGACTCTACTTTCCTTCGACAGTTCCTCCAGAACCTGGGCTGTGAACTTAGTCCAGTAGCGGCTTTCCTCGGCGGTGCCCTGGCCCAGGACGTGATCAACGTGCTATCAGCCCGAGAGCACCCGCTCCAGAACATGCTGCTCTTCGACGGAGAAAAGTCCATTGGACCCATCTACCCACTCCACCCATTCTTCCCGCCAGAGATGGATGCCGGCTCGCTAGCCGCAGTCCCGCCTGTGGCTAACCCGATTGTATTCGGCACGGCACCGGCCATCAACCTCGCGACTCACCCTGCTCCCAACCCTTGATCCCAGATCAAATATGACCTTTCTTAGATATCCGGGTACCGAGGCTTTTTGCTGGCACTGGCGCATAGGGATCGGATACAAGGAAGCAATGAACTGGGTTAACGAATTTCTTTTCGGTCTTCAACTGGATAGATTGGGCATCTTGTTCTAGTGTACGATATCCAAGGAACACGGAATACACTCGGCTAGTAAATGCTTACTGCTACAATGATTCTCAAACTCTTTACTTCCAGATCCAGTGAAGCAATCTCATACGATAGAAGAAGAAGTTACACCTCCGTCTCTCCCAATATACCCTCCATCGGCAATCTAATATTCACACCTTACACCAAAGCAAGTACACAACGCTCATCCTCAAATACTTCTAAATACATCTATCCAAGATCACCCCCGACTAACCCCCTAAACCAAGCAATACCGGCACCACCCAACCCCAACAACAGCACCAACCCCCTGCACAACCCCAATAACAACCGGCAAGCGCATACCTCCCAGCCCCGGCCCTCTGTGCAATCGCCATTCCACTGCCGGCGACAATATTCCCGGCCGAACTATGCACGACCGCGGCTATCTATTAGAGCTTGGAGAACGCAGTGTCAGAGATAGTCAATCCAGCCCAGCCAAGGCTAAGCAAGCTCAATGGAGCCAGCCAGGTTCAAAGTCCGGAACAAACCACCAAGCCTGAATCCCACCGTCCCCAAAGCCTAGTCCTGATACACACGGGTGCCGTGACGTGACCCGGTGCAGCTATGACGAGGCCGCAGGTAGCCTGTACCGTAGGGGGTTGTTTGTTGCCCAGCTGAATGCCTGTTGAGTCGAGGTCCCGTCTCAGCAGATATTTTCTGCCAAACAAGTGATGGCCAGACTTCAATGCTTACCTGGGCTGTTAGGTTTGCGCAGTCTGCGAGGGTTTGGCTATCGTGTAGGGAGGGAGGGCTGTATGGAGATTGAGTCTCCGAAGGGGAGGGAGGAGTGGGAGTGACATGGATGGATGGACGGGTTGAACGGAGAGATTGGAGATAGGCTATGCGAGAAGCATATTCTGGTTTTGGCTACTCAAGAGTCTTGGGAATCGTCGAGTGATATGAGAGCTGGAGATGACAGATGGAGAAGCGACTAGAGTCCGCGAATATTATATACGAAGATCCAAGAGAAAGAGCAACCATGATATATCCCTCTCTCAGCCAAACTCAATAGTTCAACTGTACACGAATACCGACAGCATGATCCAGAGACCCAGACATATGTTCAATTAAATTAGCAACAATATACTAGTGCGAAAGCACCACAATTCCATCCCAAACGCCCAGGAAAACATGCATATGATACGGCCTGTAACCCATACGAAATGAAATCACCAGAAGTAAAAGTAATACTTCCAGCGCAAACTCAAGACACGGCGATGAATCAAGACCTCGAGCCCTCTTTAGCACCCATCTCCTCATCAGCCGTCTTTTTAGGCCGCAACGACGAGCCCGCTTCGTCCTCGTCCTCGCTCATCAAACCCTCCAATTCGAACCCCTCGGCGTCAGCGATGCGCTGGGCGTCGGAGTTGCGCGTGCGGCCGTTCATGTAGCCGCCGTTGGCGTTGGTGTATTTGTGGGCCGCTTCTTCCTCGGGGGCACCCTCGGGCCAGGCGTGGACGGCGTAGATGTGGAGGAGGATGTTGACGACTGCAGCAATTAGTAACTTATAAATATTCAAAAACCGAAGAGAGAGAGAAACATACAGAGGAAGAGCATAAAGGCGATGCTGTACAAAATCAGCACATACGAGACGTGCATGATACCCGCCTGGCTGAGCAACTGCATCTGCTCCTCAGTAGCGCCCATAAACAAAAAGCCCGAGGCGTACAGCAAGAACGGCGTGAGATACTGGAAGCTATTCGGGTCTGCGCCGCTCATGCTGACATTGTCCTTGTCACGCAGGACGAAGGAGATCTCGATGATACGCGTCAAACCCGCCGCCATCAGGGTGTATCCAAAGATGGAATGGACCATGGTGCTAATCATCAACGTTTGGGTATGCGCCGACATGGCATAGCCCGTCAGACCGATGACAATAGCAGGAATCAAGTTCCGCTTGGGCCGACCATTGCGGCTCCGGCTCAGCCACATGCCCAGGAGACCGGCGCACCACCAGACAATACCCATCGTGGTATGCTGGAGATCATTGTGCACCCAGGGTCCACCCCAACGGTGTTCAGTAAAGGTATTAACGCAGCCCCAGGCGGCGATGATCAACGAGTCGAAGAATTCCTGGCTTCGGCCCGTGCGGCGCAGCCAGTACTGGCCCACCAGGAGCAGGATGGTCAGAAGAATACCATACGCAATGAACGCACTGCCCATGATGAAATGCGCCAAACACTGTCCCATATGATCACCCTGGCAGAAGCCCAAGGCGGCGATACCACCAAACAGCATCTGCGTCCAGCTGACGACCGGTATGATCTTGCCGATGATACCATGCGCTAGGACGAAAATCCATCGGATCCGAGCCTGGCCGGCCTTTTCGAGATGCAGCTTCAAGTAGAAACCGAGGACGACCTGCACGACCAGAAGCAGCATAAGCCAGTTTGCGAACGAGGCGTGGGCGTTTTTGCCGAACTGGCGACCCTTGTGGGCGTGACCGAGGAAGTACGCCAGCACGGCGATGACGGTGCCAACAATTTGAACGGGGACGTGCCATCGCGAGCGGACGATCTGAAGAGTCGGTAGATATTAGCTGGTATCCGCGGCGGAATAGAGGAAGTACCCCGAACGAAGCAACATACCCCGAGAACCATGCCCAGCGGGAATATAATACCAAACGCAGTACCCATAAGAATCATATGTGTCCATAACGTCGAATCCTGCATTCAAAACCATATCATCAGCAAACCCATTTATTTTAAAGCCAGCACCGTCGAAACCGGGTAAACCGTATCAGCCACGTACAATGGGCTCCAGCGAGATCGCCTCGCCCTCAGGGACAGCCTCATGGCCACCATGGGCGAGCGCCAGACCAGCAAGCAGCACCAGGCCCCAAAGGGACCCTTGTCGCAGAAGGGTCATTGTGGTGGGGGGTTAGTCCACGGGGGTGATGAGAAGGTGGGCTGTGAATGAAGTTTGAAGAGGGGAGAAAGGAAGGGGCGCGTCTTCGAAAAGGGAAAGCAGCGCCAACTGCCAACGTCGATCTTTTGCCAATCCGGCGGATCCGAATACGCCAGTCACTGCACACCCTGCGCTTTTCTCTAGACTTTAACAGGGGAATCCCACAGAGTGATTGCTTTGAGTGTCACTTGCTTGTGTCTAGAAGATTGATTTCACCTCGACGGAATTATCTCCCACCCTGTTCTTGACAGCGACTTGAGGCTTCGATTATTCAGCCCAGGTGGTGATTGGTGGCTGTGGTATACAACAAGCCATCCGCTGCGGACGAGACCCACTCGAGACAAGTGGGAGAGACAAGCGGAAGCTGTCTACACTCCACACGAAATGGTCGAACGATCAAGGGGACAGCGTTTAGTAAGATTCAACCATTCACCTCAACCACCCCCAATTCCCCCGACTAAACCAAACCACCAGGACACGCTGCGCACCTCAATTGCCAATCTCCAGACGCAACAAGCCCATCTCGAAGCCGAGATAGCAGAAACCAAGTCCAAGCTCATGTACGTCTAAGAACAACTTCCATCACCTACCTACCCCCTTCAGCCATTTTATCGAAACCAACTCTTCTAGGAATGACCCCTCGGAGACTGTGAAGCGGCACATCCGCCTTTTACACGAGTACAACGAGATCAAGGACATAGCCCAGGGTTTGATGGGGTTGATCGCTGAAGCACGGGGGGTGCGACATGTGGATGTGCAGCGGGAGTATGGGGTTAAGGAGCTGGATTGAAGTGATTATGATTTACGAAGCATGAAATGCTTGTGGGAGGGGTGACTGGAATAAATTCGGTATTATGAGATGATGCCGTGGTTACTGCAATGGATCTTTTATCACGGGTGCGTTGCTGCTGTGAACACATCATTAGAATTGCAAATTAGGATTCTATGTTTCGTTCTTTGTATAAAAGCGAACTTTACGGATGAAGGTGTTTTACCATTCTATCGCGGCATGGAGTCCATTAACCTTAGTTGCTGGAGTATGGATGGCATGACTAAAGAGCCAGTTACTTCAGGTACACGATTACCACCTGCAGGCTCGAACACAAGCTATCTGTCAGCGCAATTTTTGTACATTTTGCTATTCGAAATATGCAAGTCAAGCATCAAGCTCAAACCCCAACCAACTCCATTCGCAATCTATTAGAGAGATATGGCCAAGCGACCACAACAGATATGTACCTGTATCACACACAGAGAAGATGAGATGAGAGAGGGATTAATTCATACATTGAAAGGAGACGGACCTAACATCCGGAGATATTGGGGGAGGGGGGAGGGGGGAGGGGGGAAGAACAGGTCAAGGTGGGAGATGGCTATGTCGATTCAACAGGGTATTGAAGGGTAAAGATGAAAAAGATGTAGCAAGTAGTAACAAGAATGGGAGATCTTTTGAGCATGATCGGGTATGGCATGGTATGTATGCAAGGCCGGGGCAGCCAATCAAACAAGTAACAAGAAAGAAGAAATAAAAGCAGATATGACGAGGCTTTTAGTGGGTCTTGCCCAAGCTCTGCAGGTTAACCAGCTCGTAGTAGCGGCCCTTATTACGCAGAAGCTCGGTGTGAGTACCACTCTCGACAATCTTGCCCTGATCAAAGACGTAGATGATATCAGCCTTCTGGATAGTGCTGAGACGGTGAGCAACCGCAATGGTGGTCCGGCCCTTAGCAGCATCGTCCAAAGCAGCCTGCACGACCTTCTCAGACTCCGAGTCCAGGGCCGATGTAGCCTCGTCGAGGAGGAGAATTTTGGGATTCCGGAGGAGCGCGCGGGCAATAGCAACACGCTGCTTCTGACCACCGGACAACATGCCGCCCTTAGAGCCGACGACGGTGTTGAAGCCTTCGGGGAGGGACATGATGAAGTCGTAGATGTTCGCGTCCTTGCAAGCCTTAATGAGCTGTCCCTCGGGGACGTCGTCCTGGGTGATACCGAGCAGGATGTTGTCCTTGATGGTGCCCTGGTAGAGGGTGGGTTCCTGGCTGACAAGGGCGAGGTGGCTGCGGTATGAGTTGACGTTCAGGTCGGCGATGTTGTGGCCGTCGACAAAGACACCGCCAGACAGGGCGTCGTAGAAGCGCTCTAACAGGGCGATCGTGGTACTCTTGCCGCATCCACTGGGTCCGACGAGCGCGATGTACTGGCCGGGCTTGACGCTAAGGTTCAGGCCACGGAGAACAGGCTGCTCGGGACGAGTCGGGTAGCGGAAGTGAACGTCACGGAACTCGATGGTTCCATCGACGTTATCAACCGTGGTGCCCTCCTCGGACCAGGTGTCGATGGTCGGGCGGCGGTCGAAGAGCTTGCGGAATTCGTAGGCAGCGTTCTTGGCCTTGCCCATGTCAGGCGAGAAGGAGAAGACCGTGCCGGCGGACTGTGCGCCGAACAGGATCTCGCTGAAGCAGACGAAGAACTGGAAGGTGCTGTATTCGTAGTGACCAAGGAGGGTACCACCGTACCAGAAACCAAGCGCCACACAGAAGAAGACCAGTGCCTGGGAGGCGGCGTACAGAGTGGACGACTTGATGACCGAGATCAAGCTCACACGAGCCTGAGCATCCAGCTGGTCGTGGTAGGCACTCCAGACATCATGCTCGCGGGTGAGAGAGGCGACAGTGCGGATGGCGGAGGTGGCCTCGCAGGCAAAGCTGGCAGAGCTCTCGTAGGCGAGCTTGGAGCGGGCCTGGAAAGCGGCAAGCATGTAGAAGCGGTAGAAACCACAGCCCAGGAGCACGGGAACGACACTGATGCAAACGAGAGCGAGCTTCCAGCCGAACGACAGGGAGATGACAATGGCGGCAACCAGGGTGGTCGAGGTCATCAGAATAGTACCCAGGGTCTGTCCACTAATACCAGAGAGATGCTTAGTCTCGGTGGAAAGGAACGAGGTCAGAGCACCGGTGCTGTTCTCCTCCCGGTCGAAAAAGTTGATATCCTGGCGAAGCATAGTACGGAAAGCCTGGCTGCGAGCCTTGCGGATGAGACGCTCAGAGCAGAATGCGAACGCAATACCGTGGATCGAGAAAGTGAGGAACTGGACAATACCCACGACCAAGAACATCAAGGACCAAAAGTTGGCATCCGAGCGGAGCTTGGCAAACATCGATGGGGGCAGAGACAGGGCGCTGATAGCCTTGGCGTAAAGGAAAGCCTGGGTGGGCTGACCGCCACCGGCGAGGCAGGAGAAGATCAAACCGACAACCAGGATCTTCCACTCTTCTTTGTTGAATGAGGCGATGAACTTGATCAGAGTCCAGAGCGAGTACTTGGGTTTCGGGTCGGCGCCCTTCTTCGCGAGAACCATGCTGGACACTGACTTGCGAGTATCGGTGCGGCGGATATCCTCAGGGAACAGCGCACCAGCCTCTTCACCCTTGCGAGCAGACGAGGCGCTAGCTACCGACTTCACACGAGCGATGTTCTGCTTGTCCAGGGCCTCATCAGAGTCATCCTCAAGATCTTCCTCGGCAAGAGCATCAGCTTCCTTCTCCTCATTGATGCGCTGGGCTTCTACGAGCTTGGAATATGTGCCTCCGGTTTCAACCAGGTCGTCGTGAGTACCCTGCTCGACAATGTTACCGTTGACAAAGACAACAATGTTGTGAGCAGTCTTGATAGTGGATAAGCGATGAGCGATGACGATAGTAGTACGGCCCTCGGCAGCACGGTCCAGAGCAGCCTGGACCACACCCTCCGACTTGGTATCCAGAGCAGATGTTGCTTCATCGAGCAGGAGAATCTTGGGATCTGAGACAACAGCGCGAGCAATAGCAATACGCTGCTTTTGACCACCAGACAGGAGGAAACCACGCTGACCAACGTTTGTCTCGTATTGTTCGGGCAGAGACATGATGAATTCGTGAGCATTGGCCATCTTCGCTGCGTTCTCGATGAGTTCTCGAATGCGTTCCTCAGGCTCGTTCTCGAAGCGGGTGCCGATTAGACCGTGACGGATGTTCTTGTAGATACTAGTGCCGAAAAGGACAGGCTCCTGCTGGACAAGCGAGATTTGCTGGCGCAGCCAGCGCAGGTTGAGAGTCTGGATATCGTGACCGTCCAAGTAAACAGTACCACCAACGGGCAGATAGAAACGCTCAACAAGACCAACAACAGTGGACTTGCCGGAACCCGAAGGTCCAACCAACGCGGTCGTCTTTCCAGCAGGCATCTTCAGGGAGACGTCCTGCATGACGGTGACCTCTGGGCGGGAGGGGTAGATATGCTTGACATTGCGGAACTCGATTTCACCCGCGGCGTGCTCGGGGATGATACCCTCGTCCGAGGTAGGATCCACCGGTGAGACACGGTCAATCGTGCTGAAGATCTTGGCGGCGGCAGCCACGGCGTTGGTGAAAGCCTGGCCGTTGGGAGCAACGTTGCCCAAACTGAAAGAACCGATAAGAATAGCCATCAGAATCGTCAAGACCTGGCCGACATTGACCTTTCCGTCAACCAGAAACCGGGAGCCCATCCAAAAGCCCAGGCCGTAGTTCAAGAACATGATACCAAACATGCCACCGACCATCATACCCAGGGCCATCTGCAGGCGCACGCCCCACCGTTCAGCGGTGCGCAGGTGCACCTCGTACTGCTTGGCCAGCTTGTCCTGGGTACCAAAAGCAGTCGCATTGCGAATAGAGCTGATGACTTCTTCGGCGACTGTACCACCGGCACCATAGCTCTCCAGAGAGAGCTTGCTGAACTTGATGATGAATTGGGATCCACCACCCATGATGAGCAATAGCGCGACGATGGTCGAGGTGCAGATACCGGCCAGGGGGGCGTACTTGATATGCTGCAGGGCTAACATCAATGAAATTTTCTGCATTCTTCATAGCAACTGGAATAGGACAATTACCAGCAACAAT